>CAUYQV010087828.1:0-17434 GCA_963574575.1 Galagoides demidoff | reverse complement strand
TCATGAAAGACTATCAAGATGTTAATGAAGTCATTATATAGGACAGAGATTGTGCACTGAAGACCTGGAAAGAAATATAAATTAAACCACTTTTAATGATTAAGACATTATGAATGTTTTTATGCAGTAAAATGTTTGTATTCTGTACTGTGCCAGAGACTGTGAATGGAGGCTGTGGCATGTTCATTAGAGTCAAGGGGTGGACAACAACTATTCTCTTATTACCTGGGCGGGAGTTTAGAAGCTTCTGAAAGGATGAAAGAACACAAGTTTGGCAATCTTGGGTACAGATATTAACCATAGAAATGTCAGTGGAGGGTGATCACAAGAAAATAATACAGACAAGCTATAAGGTCAAAAAGACTATAAGTATTCTAGAAAAGAACATCTTTTACAAATCATCACTCCATTGGGATTTTTCCTTGGAAGGCCAAGCCACGCAGATGAACCATACTATACCTCTGAAGATGTCATGTATGTCTTTATAACAAATAATCCCGGACAATCTGGCAGTTTACATGTACCTATCTCTATTTCTCCCCAGTTTCAATCAGACTTTCCAAGTGAGAGCGCCAAATTGAAGAGACATGCTCAAGCTCATGCATTTTACCATCTTTTTCTCTTCATAATTTAAATAAAATTCTAAATGAATTGAGTGGTGCCTGCGGCTCAAGGAGTAGGGTGCCAGCCCCATGTACCAGAGGTGGTGGGTTCGAACTCTGCCTAGGCCAAATACTGCAAAAACAAACAAACAAACAAAAAAACCTAAACTGATTTATAAAAATATGCTTTACAGCTTGCATTGAAACATGTCAGGGCCTGCGACACCGTGTCTCTGGCCCTGTCCTTGGGCCTCCGTGGAGCCCGGATGCTAGGTCTCCGGCCCTGGCCCACTCAACTGTCTGGACGTGGCCACTGAGCCAGCTTCCTCGGGGTATGTCTCCTCCAGGCCTCAGGTGCCAAAGTACCTTAGAAGTCACAGTTAATATTTGTAGGAGCGAGCATCTCAGCAGCAGTCTGAGGAGGGGAGCAGCAATGAGATGTCCTCTGAGCAAGAAGCAGAGCCAAAGGAGGAGCTCCGGCTAACTTCTCCTGCAGCTGTTTACAGAAGTGACCCCGTGGCTATTTACCCCACAGGTGTGGAGACTGCCAAGCAATAATGTACATTCTCTCCTGCTCTCCTGCTTTTTCTCTGGTGCTTTTTAACAAGAGACCAAGGATGTTAAATGATGCTAAGTCCCTTCCTCAATCCCTTATGCCTCCTGCAGAAACTTTTTTTTTCTGAGGAAGGCAGAGAGGGGCTTTGAGGATTTGCTAGGGGAAGGTTAACGTGTAAATGTTTATGCAATGTTTATGCTCTGGAATGGTAGCGGAATCCTGTGAAAAAGTCTGAATGTGGGAAACAGAACCTGCTCTCTCTGACTTGAATTGTTCACTAGAAACACACGTCCATCTTTTCCTCTTTCTTTCATTATTAAGTAGCTAGAGAAGTATGCGAATAGTATGACCAACACAGTGAAAACTGTACTCACCACCTGGTTTGACAAAGTAAAAAGTTACCGGGTAATTCCGAAGCTCTGCTTTGCTTCGCTGATAATACGCCTTTCCTTTCCTTCTTGTGTAAATTATTTACTTTTCCATGTTTTTGAAGCTTGCATAAAAGGAATCAAACTGAATTTTTGCTTTTCATCTAGGTACTTTTAATTTTTGTTCAACATCACATCTTTGAGGTTTATTTTTGTTATTGCAGGGAACAATTCCTGCTTGTGTATTTCATTGTATGAATGTACTGCAATTTATGGACCCATTGTATCATTGGTGGGTATTTTGTGTGTTTCTGGTTATTGTTCTAAACAGTCATAGGAATGTTCTTGTCCATGTTTCTTGGACTGAGTGGAACTTAAGGGTCATGGGTGTCCATCTCACCAGATAAATGCCAAATTATTTTATGAAGTGATTTTAACAACCACAAGCACAGCGTGGGAGAGGGCCCATCGCTCAGCATCCTTTCAAACCTTGCTATCCAGACATAACTGTTCAGCCTAGTGAATTTGGAATGGCGATTTATTGTGTTTCATTTGGTATTCTTTGATCACTCATCAAGTTGAGGATCATCTTATGCATTAGCCCTTCAAGTTTCCTCTTTGTAGATTTGTCTGTTCAGGTCTTTGGACCATTATCTATCAGATGTTTTGTTCTTTTGTTTTTAGTGTTTCTTTATGTATTGAATTAATCGTCACTTCTTCATAACTTGCCTGTTCACTTTCTTCTGAAAGAGTCTTTTGATGAATGGAAGGTAATGATTGTAATGTTCTTAAATTTATTCATCTTTTCCTTTATAATTTGAACTTCTCACCTGGTGTAAAGAATCCTTCCAATGGCCATATAGGCATTCTTCTATTCTTTTAAAGAAGGTTTTATAGACATACTTTGTTTAGTGTTTTTCTCCACATTTTCACATTAATTTCCCTGTAATTACTGTCCATATATGAAGGTTCCATTTCCCTCCCCTGTACAGATGCCAGTTACTGCAGAGCCATTTAATTTCCATACTGACTGGCAGTGCCATCTTTGCCATACATCTAGATTAGATATATGTGAGGGTTTTTTTTTTTTTTTTTTGAAACAGAGTCTTACTTTCTTTCTCTGGCTAGAGTGCTGTGGCATCGTAGCTTCTTGGGGCTCAAGAGATCCTCTTGTCTCAGCCTCCCAAGTAGCTGGGACTACAGGTGTCTACCACAACACTCAGCTAATTTTTCTAGAGTTGGGTCCTACTCTTGCTCAGGCTGGTCTGGAACTCATGAGCTCAAGCAATCCACCCCATTGGCTTCCCAGAGTGTTAGGGTTATAGGCACAAGCCACTGTGCCTGGCCTATAAGTGAGGATTTTTATGGCGGACTCTTTATTCTGTACCATGGATCTATTTTTCTATTCTGCCAGTAGCATATTGTATTAATGGCTATTGATTCAAAATAATTTTCGTTATCTGCTATGGCATTCTTCATTCTATTTTCCTTTTCAATTTTCTTATTCTATTTTGAGCTATTCGAGAGTAAATTGTAGATATTATGACTTTGTGCTCCTAAGTACCTCAGGGTATATAATTATCAACAGTCATGAAATTTTACATTGATACAAAATGTCTAGGTAGTCCATATCGAAATTTCAACAATTTTTTCAATTATGTTTTTTATAATGACATCCTTTCCTCAGTTCCAGATCCAGTCTAGGATCACACCATTTACTCGTCATGTATCATTAATTTCCTTTCAAACATTTCCTCATTTTGTTTTTTGTCTTTCATGATAATTACATTTTTGAAAAGTATAGGGCAGTTGTTTTGTGAAATGTCTCTCAGTCTAGATCCAGTTGCATTTTAATGGGAATGCTACATAAGTTAAATTGTTGCCTTCTTGGTGCCCAATGTTAGGGTATAAGTTTCTCTCATCATTGAGGCTGCTAATTTTGATTACTTCGTTAAGATGATGTCAGCCAAGTTCCTCCACTGTATATTTTTCCTTTTACCTCATTTCTCCCAATTAATTGGGAGATTGTAGACTATGTAAATGTCCTGTGGCTTATCAAACTTTTATCCAGTGGTTTTAGCATCTACCAATGATTCTTGCCAGAATCAATTAGTTTTACCATGGTTGCTAATCATAGTGGTTTTAACCATATTATTCCTTATGCATTTTTCTTTTTCTTTATCAAATCCCCCTGATTACTTAAAATAAATTTTGCCTTTTATTTATTTTCTATCTCTTTTATTTTATAAATTATGACAAAGTTAGCTTATAGGTTATATGTCTTTGATGACTCCAGCATCTGAGCTCTTTGGATTTAATTTAGTCATTTGCTGTTTCCTTGTATGTGTTGTGGTTTTTGACATGAATTCAGTTTTCTAGGTACTTTTTCTAAGATTCTTTGCATTTTTCCAGGCATTTCTGGGAACTACTCACTGAATACCATTTTACACTAAAGTCTTTGCTGAGGTTTCTTAGGCCATTTAGGATGTGTGAATTTTGGTTACAAAACTCCATCAAGGCAGACTTGCAGTTAAGAACTTTTAAGGGAGGATTTTTCCCTCACTACCTAGCACTGAAATTCAATAGGCCTTTTCTTGCTGTCTTTGCAGTAGGGAGACAGGTGGTTTTATTTCAAGTTCACCCTTTCCTGGAGGCCATAGCTGTTGGGTAGTTCACTTCGTGTGATAGGGTCTTCTCTGGGTTCCCTGCCTTTGAAGGGCTTGAGCTTTATCTTCTCTAATCCCCCAGGAGGCTATGAGAAATGAGGCTTAGGTTTACCTGTGTTGACATGCCTGAGGACAAAGTCTGGCTTTAACGGGGTGCTCAATCTCTCTGGATTTCTGTTTATGCTAAATTTTTGTCTTGTGAATACTTATCATTTTTGTTTTCCATATTATAATCTTAAAAGAAAACTTTGAGAATTTTAGTTTTTAATCTTTTTTAACCTAGCTTTTCGGTTGTCTTTGGAGGCAGAATTGTTTGTATTCTTAACCCTCATACTGCTGCAAATGGTCCTTACCTTCACACTGAAATCCATGAACCACTTGGCCTTTAATAAAATCACAAGTGCATGAACATATACTAATGGGGTAGATCAATGTGTCTGTTTATTCTTCTTATAGAATAATGCATAATGCCCATTAGTTTAATACTTAATGCAGTTATTTCACGCAGTTGTAGTTGAAATATAGAGTTTCATAGATGGTTTGTTTGATCACAGGTGATTTTGCAACTTTTTGGCTGAATCATTGAAAGAGTAAATACGTATTGTAGCAGGGAATTAGATTAGGTCTTACGGTGTAACAAATTTTAGAGATTCTTTTACCCTTCTAAACATTTGTTTGAATGATTTTCCTCTACTAATAGGCATTCCATAAACACCGAGTGAACGAGCATTGCTCAATAGTTCAATCCGACTTCAACTGGCCATCCTTGAACAAGGCAGGTTTGTACCTGGCCTCTTCCTTCTTTCCCAGCTTCTGCAGAGCTGACATGGGGGAGGGGTGGAGAAACAGGTTTTCAGTGAAACACTGTAAATACTTGCCTAACTTCAGCCACTAAATTGAATTTCCAGCATAAATCCCATCCTAGGCATCAACAGTGCAGAATTATTTGGAAAGGTACAATTGATGTAAATTTAAGTGCTGACTATTTATCAAGCCATATCGTTCTTTTCCCACTAAGAGCTAAACAGGCTGTAGCACTTGCTGTCATTGAAATACATCGAACTTTCCAGGACGGCTTCCTAAAGTCTAGTTGTTTTATTTGGAAACCTTTTGCCTGAAATTCTAGCTGCTGCTACTCTGAGCAGGGTGGACTGTGAGGCTAGTTAGAGATTGGAAAAGAATTATAAAGACCTTAAAATCTCCAAGGGAGCCTCGACTTTCCCTGGATAGTGTTCCAAAGCAAGACAGGAACGTTTCCTGGGGAGGATAGATGACAGAAAAGAGTCATGTCAGTAACTGGCTATTAGGTAGGTACCGGTCGTAGGAACAGAGTAGGGCTGGGTTTTCAGCACACATGCTACATACATGGCTGGAGGAAGCATCTGATTATGAGCTGAGAACCCATTAGGTTGGAGACCAGGTCCATTTAAGCTACTCCCTGAAGAGGTTATTCCTTATACTTCATCTTCCATTCCCCTTTCAACAGAAGAGAACAATTTTTCATTGTTTTGCGTAATCGTACATCTTTAATGACAGCAAAAGCCTTATTAATATATTCATTCAAATGTACTTGAACAGTGACCTTTTCTAAGGAATTCCTCCCTTGGGATATGCTAGCAAGGGACTCCGAGTCCTGCAAGACAGCTGTCCCACATTCTAGAAAACAAATGGTATGGATTATGAAAATCTCACTGCTGAATCTTCACTCCTTAATTTCAGTTATAAATAAACATATTATGACCACCCTCCTCCCAGTGTTACAGCCAGTGGTAAGTGGGAAGATACCTATTTGCAGGTTGTCTGCGATTTACTCTACTTTTAGTAAGTCACTTGAACTAGATAGTTTTGTTAAATAATTGATAAAAATGATATTGTTCCACAGATGTTTAATTCATTCTTTGTCTTTGCCAATGACTAAGCACTGGAGAAGTATTTATATAAATTTAAAATACCTATTTATGTTCGAGTATTTCTGGTTCGCTAACCAAGTCAGTAATCTGTTCAGTACAAAAAACTCCATTAGATGTTGGGTTTTGACATCTGCTGGCTGAGCATGATGGTGGTACATTCTGTCAACTGAAATAGACAGAGATGTAAGGATCCTCACTTTTTATAACAATCAAGGTCTCTATTACCAACCACTGATCTGGAAATAACAACTGTAGGTGACTTATCAAATTTACAGAAGAGGCTTGAACACGAAAATGTTTAAATTGCTTGAAAATGTCACCCCGATAGATAAAGTCTGGGCACAGTTTAAATTCAAGAGACAATTTAACATGATGTTTGGTTTCCCAAGAGGTTGTGGAATTGTTCTCAGAGACTGGAAAACATGTAGCAATAATAAGTGGCCAGATGACTTCCATTTCCCTCGTTCTGTTTGTTTGAAACCAACAGATAGGTGGTATAGAGGAAGACTATCTTCAACATTAGCCGTGGCTAATTTAATTTGGTTTGGGCTGTTTGAACCATAACCCCAAATTTTATGTGTTTTCTGAGAAAGCACAGGTGTATTGCAAAATCTGGAAGACAGATAACACATATCTGGCAAAACTGCTAATCTAGTAAAGCTTAAAACCTGTGATAGAGAAGAAATTCTAAGGTATAAAATCATACCCGTAGAGAACAATGTGATGTTTAGGGTGACAGCGATGTCAACACAATCATCCTCAGGTTTGTGGAGAGAACTTAGATTCTGGGGAAACAGCTTATGTGGATGGTGGGCAAGACGCTAATCCAACCACAGTTTTAACAATTAAAAACAGGGTAGCATGATTTTGCAGTATTTCCAGTGTTCTAAGTCATAAGGGTTAGTTTACATGAAAGGGATAGTGAGTAGTGATAATGATACTAATAGTAATAGAGCCTGTAATAATAATAACACCCCAGCATCACGCAGAGTTTTGCTTATTCACTGCCACTCTCCTTTTCATTCCTTGCAATAATTCTTCTTTGTAGCTACTATTATTAGCACCTCTATTTTACAGATGAAAAAATTGAAGTTCAGTGATGCTATGTAGCTTATTCAGCTTCTAATAAATAGTAAGTAATCTGCTAATAAGAAACCATGATTTTCAAATCGGTGATTTATAAATTACTAGATTATGGAATCAATGGGCTTGATTCCAGGACTAGAGAACAGGGTAAAACTGGGGGTAACAGTTGTTTGCTTAGATGGTACATTGGGGAGGAAGAAGTTCAGTGTTATGGGCATTATTCCCATCCACCAGGAGTGGATGTCTAAGCCTGTAATTGGCAACAAACTTCTGGAAGCTGCCTCTTAGCTGCTATCATTCATTTCTTTTGTGTTGGGATGGACCAGCTTTAAAAGTGACATATTTTGGTGGGATGGGGTTCTTTTCATGCCTAGAAAAGAATGCTGGAAGAATACAAGACATGCTTTTATTAGCTGGCCTCTTCTACTTGTCAAACCTTATTTCCCAATGTTTCCTCCCTCTCCAGTTCCCCTTGTCTATCCCTGTTTGTGCTTCTAATACAATCTCTGACCTGCTTGCTTTCAAATATTCTGTTTCTTGTCTGGAGACCGACTGCCTACCTTGCAAACTCTTCCTTTCTTTTAAGTCAGTTGGAAGGTGACTTCAGCCGAGAGCGTCTCCTGACTCCCCATTAGGGAAGTCTTCAGTGCTCAAACTGAAGTTTGCACAGTTTTCCAATGAAGCGAACACGTAAGGATATTACGATTGCTGGCTTCCTTTTTTTTTTTTTTTGACTTCCCACCGGAGTGCGTATGTATCTACAACAGGAAGGCTTTTGTTTTTCGTATCTCCTGCCTCCACCGCCTTGCTCATGTTATGCTGTCATAAAAAATGTATTAAAGTTCAATAACTGAATAAATGAATAAATCAATACTAGTTGGGGAGAATAGCAACGTGACATAGGAAGTCAGGAAAAAAGGCATTCAGGTGAATATTCAAATATCTCGCAGTGGAGCTCCCTGGAGAGATGTGAATGAGGATGAAGGGTGAGAGCAGCTGAGGGACGTTGTTGCAGGAGTAGCTGACAGACTCCACAGGCAGGCTGAGGTTAGGAATTGTACGTATATTGCTCAGATTATAAAACAGCCCAAACAGCAAAATGTACTAGTGATAATACAATCCTACTCTCTGGATAGCTGCTCAGAATTTTAGTGTGCTAAAAGCAAAACATCTGATTAATATTTTATAATTTCAGCTCTCAAAAGGCCCAGTGTGCAACGAGGAGAAGGCTGATCCCGGCTGGTGTTAACAGAGTGTTAACGGGCGTGGTGCAGAAGAGACAGGATCTCGGCAAAGAGGAGATGTGGCTGTCCTTGCAACAAATGATACTTTCATTGTTCTGGCCATTAAAATTGTGCACACATTTCTAAAAGCTGAATGTAAAGAAACGTAGAGAGAGAAAAGAAAAATAGCCCCAAATATTTTTGATGCCAATTACTACTAACATTTGTGATATTTCTTTAGGTCTTTTTAAAAAAAATAATATGCATATAACATAGGCGTTTTTCACACATTTGGGATATATGGTTTGTTAATATAGTTTTAAAAATTAATATTATTTTGAGAATCTTTTCAGTGTACTATTTCAGATTCTTTTATAATAGTACATACCCAACATTTCATCTGTAGATAGATCATAACCCAGAAATGCTTAATCTCTTATTTTTGGAGGCTTCAATTGTTTTCTATTTTCACTGTAAGAAATGATGCTACAATAAATACATTTTCAAGGACTTAATTCATATGTTTATACAAATACTTTCTGCATGGATTTCCAGAAGTGAGCTTATAGGTAAGATCTTACTGTTAATGCTCTTCATACAGTCACCAAAATTCCTTTCCAGAATCATTTTCCACTTAAGGAATATAAAGTTTTACTTTATCCTGGCTTCTGTACAGATGCATGAACACCCTGTGTGGGCATGGATGCGTCTCACTCCATCTTCTGCTGCTTTAACAGAATATCACTGACTGCGTAATCTATAGACAATAGAAGTTTGTTTGCCTCCTGGGTCCAGAGGCTTGGTTGTCCATGTTTGGGGCAGGGGGGCTGCATCTAGTGAGTGCCTTCTCACTGTGCTATCACATGGCAGAAGGCATCACATAGAAAATCAGAGAGAAAAAACTGGGCCAAACACATGCTTTTATCAGGAGCCCACTCCTGAGATAAGTAACCTACTTCTGCTATAATGGTATTAATCCATTTGAGAGGGCAGCGTCCTCGTGGCCTAATCCCCTTTTAAATGTTCCACCTCTCCAAACTCTCTTATAATGGAAATTAAATTTCAACATGAGTTTTGGAGGGGACACTCAAACCACCACAGTACACATACACAAATGTATATAACATTAAATAGCTATGTCTATATCTGTGTGTGTGTGTGAATATATATATATATATATATATATATATATTTACATTTTCTTATTTACTAAAGTGTCTCTTTGGCTGATTAAGGGGCACAAATATACAGTTTGATAGAAGAGAGAAGATGGAGTATTTGCTAGGTAAGTAGGGTGATTATAGTTTACAATAATCTATGGTATATCTCAAAATAACTATAAGAGAATAATTTGAATGGTTCTAGCATAAAGAAAAGGCAAATATTTAAGGTGGTATATGTCCCAGTTACACTGATTTGATCTTTATAAATTATATTAATGTATTATAACACATAGTCTGAAAATATGTGCATCTATTATGTATCAACAAAAAAAGAGTTTCTTTGATTACTAAAGAGTTTAATATACTTGCCAGTCGGCAAATTTCCACTTCAAGACTTTGGCCCTACTTTTTCTTTTTTGGGTTCTTATTTGTCTTTCCTTTTCTTGACTTATAACACAATATTGTAATAACAGAGAGGCAGAAAGACTTGGTTGCTCTTACCTTTAATTAAAACTATCCATCTAGAATATTTGTAAAGCAATTAAAATCATTACTGAAGACTTTTAAACAGAACCAGAAGTTGTTTCACTCAAAATTTACAGGGAAATATTTTTTCATTTTCTTTAAAAAAAAAAAATTCCACACCCACCACCTGGGACATTGAAGTGCTTCTCAGAAGAGATTGGAGCCCATGCAGGACCCAGAAACAGCCCAGCAGCGTGTTCCTTCCTGCAGCGCCACCTACTGACAGGCTCACACAACCTAGCCATTTGATGGCAGTGGACATCAAGAGCCCCCATGGGAGCTACAGGATCCCCCCTAAAGCTTGGGACACTCAGGTACTCCACCTGGGGGACCACAGTCTACCATGGACACAAAAGAACTTCTTGGCAGCTGGCTCACTCAAACAAACATCAACCAGTAACTAGGAGAACACCACTATAGCCCTTCAAGGCATCTTCTAACTCAAGCAAACAGGGTGTGGGTGGTTCACACTCACAAGGACCACTCACCATCACCAGGAGTAAGCTGAGGGACATAGCTCAATGCACTCTGTTGAAAGAGGTGAAGACAGCAGGTCAGAGGCAACCTGAGAGGTTCAGTAAACCTGCCAGAACAACCCATAGGCAACCCAGGACCATTTTCTCCCTGACACAATCAGGGGATGATTTTTGGGGTCTCAGATACAAGCCCATAAACCCCAACACCATTAGCTCTGGATAGAGAGGGAAAATGAGAAGGAATCAGTGGACCAGTGGAAAAACCTCAGGAAATATGAGAAATCAAAGTAAAAAGTCACTCCCTAAAGAAAATAGTAACTCCTTACCAATGGCTACCACCCTAAACAAAAAGACTAAAATGACAGATGAAGAATTTTGAACATGGTTTGTACGTCAGCTCAAGAAAATACAAGAGAAAATAAATGGAAACCTAACACAAAGAAGCCACAGAGATATTGAAGGAAATGGCTAAAGAAATCAAAGTATTAAAGAAAAACCAAATAGAACTTCTGGAAATGAAAAGTTCACTCGAGGAATTACAAAGTACAGTGGAAAGCCTTAAGGATAGGCTTGATCAAGCAGAAGAAAGCCTCTCAGAACTTGGAGATAATACCTTTTGCTAGATAAGTCAGTCAAAGAGAAAGAACAGAGAAACAAGAGGAATGAACAAAGTCTACCAGAAAAATAGGACGATGTAAAGAGCCAAGCATAAGAATCATAGGCATCCCTGGGGGTGAACAAGAAAATTCACAAGGGCTGGATAATTTATTTGAGGGATTATTGAGGAAAATTTCCCAGGCCTTGCTAGAAATCTAGATACGTAGGTACAAGAAGCTCACAGGGTTCCTGGGAGATTCATTGTAAAAAGGCAATCTCCATGATGCATAATCATTAGGCTGGTTAAAATAAACATGACAAAGGCACTCCTATGATGAGCAGTAAGGTGAAAACAGGATGTAACTTAAAAAGGAAACTGATCAGACTAACTGCGGACTTTTAGATTGAAACTCTATAAGCCAGAGGAGAGTGGGGACCCACCTCAGAATAATGACCAGCCTAGAATCTTGTATCTGGCAAAACTAAGTTTCTTTTCATTCTTTCTCTTATAAAATTTGCTATTCCCCTTTCTAAGAGTGAGGACGCTAGTTTTCACCTCCCCCCAACTATTCATTTATGTCATCAATCCTTTTATGTAACCAATCTGCTGTCTCTGCTTGCCAATGTCTTCCTCATAGAAACATTGCTCATCTTGCTTGGGTTTTGACGTCATGGACAGTGATTTTTGCCACTGCCACCATAATTTCCTATCCCTCATTTGGTGGGTACCCTTCTCAACCCCCTGTAGCTCCATTTCCCTACTCAGGGCCTCTGCTACCAATTGCTTATGAGATCTGACAATTAAGTTTGCAAACTCATCCTAGAAAAAGAGTTACATATCTCATTGTTTAATATCACTGTGGTCACCTTTGACATACTCCAATTGGGAGGGTATGCACTGATGCCAGCACCTAGTCTATCCTTCAAAACAATTTTGTAACGTTTTTTTGGAATGGTCATCACAACTGTTGTCATGTTACCCTTGATGTCCTGAATGTCATCAAAATGTCTTCCTTTCAATGTTTCCTTTATCTTTAAGTAAAGAAAACGGTCACTGGAGGCCATATCAGGTAAGTAGGGAGGGTGTTCCAATACAAATTATGTGTTTACTGGCTAAAAAACTCCCTCATAGGCAGTGCGAAGTGAGCTGGTGCATTGTTGTGATGCAAGAGCCATGAGTTGCTGGTGAAAAGTTCAGGTCATTTTCGTCTAACTTTTTCTTGCATCCTTTATTGAACTTCCAAATAGTAAATTTGGTTAACTGTTCAACTGGTACAAATTCATAATGAACGATCCCCCTGATATCTGAAAGGTTAGCAACATTTTTTTGACTCTTGATTTGAACTGACAGAACTTTTTGTCATGGAGAATTGGCTGACTTTCATTGTGCACATCGATGTTTTATTTCAGAGCTGTTTAGTGCACTCATGTTTCATCACCAGTGATCATGCAGCCCAAAGCATTGTCTTGCTTCTTTGACTCTGCTTTTGTAGGTGAGCTCCTTTGGGACCATTTTTGCGCACACATTTTTCTCATTCCAATATTTTCAGTTAAGATTTTTCTGAGTCTCTATTGATGTTTACTTGGTCTGCTATGCTTCATTATAGTCAGTCAATAATTTTGAGGCACGATTTGACAAAGTTTTGCAACGTTTTCATCAGTTCTGCTCCTCATTAAGCCTCCCTGACTTTTCTTCATCAGTGATGCTTTCTGTCCCCTCAAAAAAACATTTAGTGCATTTGTACACTGCCATTTTCTTCATGGCATCATCCCCATAAACTTGAATTAACATGTTCCTAGTTTCACTTCCATTCCTGCCAAATTTAACAAGAAATTTAATGTTTATTACTCTAATTCAAGCGCTAACATTCTCACAGTGGCACACAAAAACACACAACAATAATGAACACCCCTCAACAAGACACTGCCACACAACATGGACACAGTTGTGAGACACTGACATACCAAGGTTATGGAACCTTACCAAGCTATTTGTACAAGGCTGCCAATGTAAATGCATGGTGGTAAGTTCAAACTTAATTGTCAGACCTGAATAGATACCTTTTGAACCCCACTGAGGCCTGGTTTCTCCCTGGTAGCCCACCATCACTTCTGTCCCCTGCAGGAACATGCCCTGACCCCGCTTGGAATCTGGACGCCAGAGCCAGGGTTGCTGCTGTTGCTTCTGTGTGCTCTGTTCTTTGCTTCTGACTGTGCCAGTGCTACCTTACTCAGCTCAGCCTTTGGGTGGAATTTCTCATAAAGGAAGGAAAGCAGATAGGAAGAACTGAAGCACAGCAAAATTTGTTAAAATCAGCTCTCTCCATTTTTCTCTCACTTCTACATACCTGTCCACAAATAAAACGGAAAAGAAAAATCAATAAGGTAACTTTCTTCTCGCTCTTTGTAAACTGCCTGCACAATTTTATCTTTCTTCTTGTCAGATCAGTTCTTTATTTGGTAAATCAATTCATACTATCTGAATTCTTTAGATTTTTTTGCTCATTACTTTGCTTCTGCCTATAAAGGAGGGAACAGAAGAAGACCCAGCAAAGAAGAATCCTCAGTTCTTACAAGAGCAAGGATGAAATGGGGACCAATATCTACCTTTTATTTCTATTATATGTTATCCTATTTCCAATTTTCTGCCATTTGTGTGATAGCTGGAGAAAGAGAAACTAGCAGAGGAGAGAAGATGAACTCAAGAGCAGAAGTGGAAAAGTAGGAGAGAGCAATGTGGTGGAAAACACAGCAGGAGAGGGTTTGAAGAAAAAGGGTGTGGTCAACAGAGATAATGACCAGAGTGGTCAGGTTAGGTGAGAACAACAACAACAACAAATAAACTAACTGGGATTATCAATAAGAGTGTCTATTAAGGGCTCACTACATTTCATCATAGTTTAGTGCTTTCTATGCCATCCCTACTGAATTCTCCAAGCAATTCTGTAACAACAGTTTTATTATCATCCCCATTCACAGGTTGGGAAATTGACACTTGGAGAGGCTAAGAATTGTGCTAAGGTCAGAGCACTGGTATGAGATTCAGATCCAGGTTTCTTTGGCTCCAAATTCCAAATATTTTTCCACCATGCTTCACAATTCACTGCATTGTGAAGGAGAACAGTGGAAGATTTCAGGTGTGAGGTTACACAAAAGGTGCTGCTTTTGGAGTCCTGAGCTCTCCACCACGCCTTCGGATTTATTTAAGCAGACCTCCAATAGGCATCAGCCAGGTATGTTACAGAAGGGATTCTTAAATCAAATGAGTAGGAACATAGAAAGTTCCCTTGAAAAACTGTTAATTGTTGGGTTTGGGGCTCTTCGCAAAGAAAACATAAACATTTCTGTTAAGTAATGTTTCAGTGGTATAATGCATGTCTCTGGCCATCATATTTGAAGGCATTTTGTATCTTTATATAAATTATATCTATCATGGTGTCATTTACATGCCATCCCTACTGAATTCATTCTCAAAGCAATTCTGTATGATAACTGCTTGCACAATTTTATCTTTCTAAATGAGAAGTACAGTCATCAATGTTCAGTTTGGGGTTTACAGGAGAATATTTAGCATTAATGTGCTATTGACCCTGGGACTATAAAATTTTGAATGTGTAAAAACAATCCATACTTTTGTTCATGGATATATTTATTAGCTTAACCTGTGTTTTACCAAATTTGGAGCAGATTGAGTGTTTCAGGCATCATTATACATTTCCCTGCCCATAACTGTCATAATTTAGATAATGGTGAGTGATTGGTAGCCACACGTTTACTGCTATTTGTAGCTGCAAAGACCTTCTCCTGTAAGTGGCAATTGCATTTCCTTAATTAATTTAAAGCATATTCTGGATTCATTGCTAATCTACCAACTGTGGGCTCTGTTCATCACAGGTCAGGAAAGTAATCATAATAAAAATGTAAAAGATGTATAATTATGGTAACATTCAGCCCAATCAAATCAAAGCCAATAGCTAATTTCCACTGATAAGTTCAACTGATACTGTTCATATGATCTGTCAAATACATTTAAAAGCTATAAGCAATATGAGAATAGTCATTCATAATGTATGGACAGTAACTTCATGAAGGCACAGACTGTCTTATTCATTCCCGTGTCTTTAATTCTCATAAATCCTGGCACAAATGAAGTGCTCAACATTTATTGAATTCACCTTGTTCCTATCGAAACTGTGTATTTTGATTTGTAACATAAAAAGAAACTACTAAGAAGAATTTCCAGTGAATTTAATTGAGTCATGTGTTTGAGTAATGACTCTTAGGGAGTTTTGGTTAAATAAATATCAATTTGTTATTCTAGTAGGGATTTTAATTTTTAATATTACCAATTCCCAATGTAAAAGCAATCTAAGATGTTGGGGAAAAAATACTTTCTGAGGGTAATGCAAAGTTCTTTTCACCCAAAGAAAGTGAAAAGTACATTGTCCTTTCCTGGGGAGCCCACCAGTTAGATTGGGTTCAATATTGCCATATTTTTAGTGGCATCCTGGGGCTTCCTAGTGGGAGTTATGAAGAAGGGGAGGGTGGAGGTGGGGACTAGAGAAGGGGCAGAGTGCTGGGAGCCACTGAGTGTTATCTTGTTCCTTTCCCTCTCTGCCCACCACCTTCTGTCTCTCCCCCCCACCTCCCCATCTCATGAAGACAGACGCTCCACACAACATGAGTTTGACAGCCCTTCAGTTGGAATGGAGGTATTTGGAGGGGAAGGAGCCTTGGCAGTTTTGAATTTCAGAGCATGAAGAAGCACAGGGGCTTCTTTGACAGCCAGTGCAGTTCAGCCAGTGTGCAAGTGAAGCCTGCAAAGGCTGAGATCCCAATCTAGTGAACTCTCCTTGTGAGCCAGGCATCCTGGCTGCTTCTGGTACAGGGAAGGTAACCTGACTTATTTGGGAAAAAGTGCCACTTACTTGCCCAGCATTGGCCCAGAGGAGCTTTCTTTTACTGCTGCACAGAGGATATGGAGAGAGGGGCAGCACTAGACCCCTGAGACTGGAACAATGACATTTTCTTTTACCCAACCCCAAGCCCAATGGTGACATAGACTGAATTTGTCCTGGATGTCTGCCCAGACTCAGTTCACCACCCCATCCTCTGAGGAAGTTACTGATGGGATTCTGGACAGACATCAGCCCCCCACTGTCAAATCCCTTTGACTCTGGATTTGCAGGGAACAGCTGTGTCCACTCTTCCTCTACTCCTGTGAACCCAGGCTCATGCTCTCCCATTCATGGGTGAGGCAGGGTGCTGCTACATAAATAATTTGTAATAAAACATTTTAATCATTTAAAATATTAAGGAGAATCATATGACCAAACCCCACCTACCTATTGGCCAAACCTATTTATTTTGCCACATTTGCTTTAGATTTTCTTTTCTGCAATTAAAATGCATAGATAAAGCTAAAACCTCATGATTAACACTCGCTGATTCTATTTCCCAACTTTCTGCCCCACAAGTAACCACCACCTTGAATTACTGATTATCATTCCCATGTAGGCTGTTAATTAATTATCATTATGATTGATAAATGATGGAGAACATGGATTTTCATGTTTCTAAAGTTTATATTTATGGCACCATATGTATCCTATTACAATTTTTTAAAACAGCATTTTGAGATTTGCCGATGTTGATACTTGTAGTTCTTGTTCATTTCCCTCAGCCTCTCTTGTTTCTATACCTTTATGTGACTCATTAAAGGGGTTATAATATTTATTCAAAGAGGACCAACTTCCCTTTTGCTTTGTACATTTTAACCTCAGATGCTCCACATTATAACACTTAGGAGCATAGCCACAGAGACTATTTAATTACTGACATACTCATAAGAGGATCTGCTCGAACAATATTGATAAAATGTTTTCTAGTTTGTCAACTTTCCTGCTCAAGGCTGAACTACAGAGGCAGGTATGACATGGTTGTGGCACAAAGTGGAAAACAGATACACAAACACGGGGTCTGCGGCTGGAGCTGTGTGATGTTTGGGGATGGCCAGTGTTCTCTAGGACCACAGCCTAGGGACAGAAGGAATGAACGTGGGGAACAGCAGCTAGGGAAATGAGGGGATGTCCCAGAGAAACTGGTGACATTTGAACTGCTTTTTATTTATTTATTTATTTTTGAGACAGAGCCTCAAGCTATCCCCCTGGGTAGAGTGCCATGGCATCACAGCTCATAGCAACCTCCAACTCCTGGGCTCAAGCGAGTCTCCTGCCTCTGCCTCCCAAGTAGCTGGGACCAC
>CAUYQV010087826.1:0-37986 GCA_963574575.1 Galagoides demidoff | reverse complement strand
TTTACCTCCTTCATGTTTACATGGATGGAACTGGAAAATGTGCTTCTTAGCAAAGTATCTCAGGAATGGAAGAAAAAGTATCCAATGTACACAGCCCTTTTATGAAACTAATCTATAGCTCTCAAACGAAAGATACAACTTAATACTAGCCCAAGAATATGGGGAGGGGGGGGAGAAGGGGAGGGGAGAAGGGCGGATGGGTGGTGGGAGGGTGATGGGAAAGATCACCTATATATCTGTCTAACAAGGGTAAAGTGAACTTTTCTAGAACTAGAATATGAATGTTTTGATACAATGATTAAGCAAATGACATGAAATTTATGTTGACCAGCTTGATGAAGGTGTTTCAAATTGTATATGAAAGCAGCACAATGTACCCCATGTTTGCATTAATGTATACAGATATCAATTAATAAAAAAAAAAAAAGAAAGGTGAATAAGAACTGGTTTGGTGATGGCAGGTGAGAGAAGGATCCAGGCAGAGGCAGGACTGTGACGATGCGTGGCAAGCCAGAGCCACAGGCGTGTGCAGGACCTCAGGCAGCCAGGGCTCACAGGAGCACAGCACCAAGGCAAGAGATAAGGCGCAGTGGTGTCCACAGTCCGGTCAGAACCCAGGGAGTGAAGGCAGATTTCCCCATGCAAGAGCGTGTGGGAACATTGTAAATGACAAGGTCACAAATCTGCTCGGTTCACCTGGGTACAATGGGGCTTTAAACTGCGTGAACCTATGAATCAGTTTGGATGTTTCTAGAACAAGGGATCAACTGAGGGATTGTCCCCACTGCCCTGGGGGGGAAACTCCCAAAGGGGCATGACGCACGACACTCAATAACCTGTAATTGTATAGAATCCAGACACCTCCATTACTCACCCACACAGGTTGATTCAATCAGCGTGGGGGAGAAAATGTTCTGCTCAGGGAAGGTGCATCACCCTCACTCTGGTCAGGCAGAGAGGAATGTTTATTTTGAACCCAAGGTAAAGGTGACCCGAGCATGGCAGTATCACTTGGGTCAAAGAACTCCTCAGTAGATGTTCTCGGTTGTCCCTCTGAAAAAGGTAAACTAGAAGGTCTCTCTTCTCTTTCTCCAAATGTCCACCCTTCTGTCATTTTTAGATGAGTATTGGCCCTGATGCTTAAAGAGGGGTAAGAGTAAGAGTCATCAGCCGGTGCAACCTTCTTGTCAACTAGTTTTTCTTTGTGTTCCTGAAACTACTTTGGAATTCCCTGGAACTCTTCCCCTTGCCCCCAGATTTCTGACCTCACCCTTCAGACTCTATTCAGACTCCTCAGCCAAGAGGAGGCCCACTCTTCTGTTCTAGTCTTTTTTGTTTTTGTTTTCTCCAAATTCATTCCAGTGGAAAATGAACATGTAATAAAAGATATATGTTTTTATTCATGTCAACCAGGTCAACAGAAGAAAACTCGAGTGTTCAGTCCACTTGGTAAAGTAATGAGGACCCAGGTACAAAGTGCCATTGACAGCCCTTCATCTAGAGCACTCCCCCTTCATCCAGGGAAACAACAATTGCCTGCACCAGAAAGTTAGCGATTCCTGAGGGCAGCTCCACTGGCTGGTGCCATGTACTCACAACCTCAACCTCCCTGCTTAGTAAGAATGTTCCTCTTTGTCCTTTGATTCTTCAGTGACATTCAAAAGAAGACTGAGAGGACTTGACTACATGAGACACTGAGTACTTTCAAAGAGGTGAGCAGTCCCAGGAATTAAGGCCAAGACAACCTGGGAGCAGGGAGGAATTAGTCATCAAGCACGCCACCGTTAAAAATCCTTCATGAAGCTCCCTGTCATCAGGCTAAGTTGTGATTTCCTGCTGGCCAGCCACATCCCTACTCTGAGCTTCACCATGTGGGTGTCAGTAGCAGAGAGTAAAGTGCCAGGCACTATCTAGTCATGGAATCTTAGATTTAGGGCCTTGCAAAATGTAAAAAATCAGCACAGAATTTGAAAAATCAATCAAGTTATCAAATTTGCTTTCTTTTTAAGCATTCCCTATCTTCTCCTTGTGGTGTGAAGGGTAAAAGAAGCCGGGACTAGGAGGCTCCACGAGATGCCGTCATCACAGTAATAGTCATTAACGCTTTCTAGGCATCCGCATTTGTCAAGCATCAACCCTGGTCGCAGCGCTGCCGCCATGATACTTTGAGTCCCCACTCTGTGGGCAAGGAAACAGAGTGGTGGAGAAGTTAAGGAGTGAGCTAAGGCCACACCTTCCGCCAGCGGTGGGGCAGGGATTCAAAACCCTGCAGTGAAGCCTCAGCCAGCCTTGGTTTATCTGCTGCCACTTACCACGCGTCACCTTGAGCAAAATGCTCCATGGTTTAAAGTCTCCATTTTCTCATTGATATCACTGGATCCTTAAATTTCCCTCATTGTTCAGTTGTCAGGATTGAAGGGGTCCACACAAGTCAAGGGCCTGGCACAGGCCTAGCACCCAATGTCAGTCCCCTAAGATATTGTCACTGTTTCCAGCTAGCCTCTCCAAGGCACCCGGGTGAGTGAGTCATTGTTAAGGTGAATCACTGAGGTGTGAATCGACCTGGCTGTCAGCCACACAGCTGGGAGTCCAAGCTGTGCCTGCCCTCCATGGGTTGGTC
Source organism: Galagoides demidoff (assembly GCA_963574575.1). NCBI lineage: Eukaryota > Metazoa > Chordata > Mammalia > Primates > Galagidae > Galagoides > Galagoides demidoff. The sequence continues at coordinate 35,366 of CAUYQV010087826.1, read as the reverse complement.
TCTGTGACTTCCATTCCCAGCAAGAATTTGAAACCTTTGTCCTTAGCCAGCCCGGCCCAGCTGGCCCAGCTCAGGGGCTACACGGTCTGGTTCTTTCTCTCACTGTGTGTAAGTGTCAGTGTACTTGGGGGGATGGCTATTTGCCCTTTTGAGGGGCTCTTTTAAGAAACTTGAAAGAAATTTTGTTTATACTACAAAATATATACTTTAAGATAGATGATCTTAAAATACAACCTCCAAATTTAATAAATTATTTTCTTTAGTTTCAGCTGCTCTGAAATGACTCCCCTGTTTCTTTATGTAATTTCTGGCTCACTAAGCCTATATGTTAAGCGACTCTAAGCCTCCAATACTCTCCAAGTTTAGTGAGAATCCATCCAGTCATTTGTATATGATGATAAAATATTTATTTATAGAAATAAGTTATTTATGTAAATATGTAAGATAAGTACCATGAAATTTTTCTCTGTAGGATTAGTAGAGATGAACAGAGGGAGATGGCAGAAGCTCCTTCTTATAAAATCCCATAATAAAGTTTATAAACACCTGACGTTAGTTCTTCCAAATCAATTTTTTTTTTTTTTTAGAAAAACATCTTTTTCCCACAGGCATGTTTTTCCCCCATTTTATTTCACTATATTATATTTCACTATATTATCTGGACTCCATTCTATTTAAAAATAGTCCTCCTTCATTTTGGAGGATTTCAGTGCACTTACAGAAGAAGCAGGAATGAGTGTATTTCAAAACAATGAATTTTGGAAGAAATTAACAAGCAAAGGGTCAAGTAACACCAATATAAAAATTAAAAGGTAGATAAAACTCATCAAGAAATGGCTACGTGGTTTGTCTGTCTGAGATGGGAGTCATTCTCACTTCGAATCAAATCACTCATTTTTCTTTAATATTTTAAAATGTAAAAATTCAAAATATAGACAAATTCAAAGTAGCAAAACCATCTATATTTCTAACTTGCTGTTTACATCCTGGCCTGTTTTAATCTTTCTTCCAACTATTTGCAAAAATCTTGAAGATAAATTATGCTTTATGATTTAAATAAATAGACATCATTAAAAAAATTCAAACAATATGGAAAAATATAAGAATGAAAAAAAATGTCTTCTCCCAAATTGGATCCCATTAGTCCTAGGGAAGTTGTTCAGCATGTTAGCAAAGGGTGGAGCCCTGTCCAGACCCGGATGGGTTCTTTAGGTCTCTCCTGGTCCACCCATGTGTGTCCAGGGGTAGGACACAACTGTCCCTCAGTTTCCTCATCTGTAAATGAAGATGATAAGGACAGTGTCTGCACTCCAGGGTTCAGAATATATGTGCTAACCCATGTAAAACATGTAGAATGTATTTGACATACAGTAAAGGTTAAATATTAATACTATTTTTCATGCTATTACTACTATGGATGTCTTTCTATGCATTTGCAGAACAGAAAGGATAGAGAGCTAATAAAAAACTGTTATAAATATTACACTATTCCACAGATTCCATTTTTATTAAAATTATTATATTCAATTTTATCTGAATTCAAATTGAATTTGAAAATGAAAGGACTAACGAGACACTTCACTTTGAAACAGATACCTCTTTATCAGACACAGCATTATTTCCAAAATGATCTTTCAAAAATAACAAATGAAGATTAAGAAAAATAAATGAAAGTCAGAGCTATTAAAAAAAAACTTTATGTTTCAGTTTTAAATTGAGGCTATTAGTAATTCTGCCAAGATCCAATTGTTTCTTATCTTAAAACATTCAAATAGATTTTCAGGTATATAATGTTTGCAAAATGATCTATACCTGGGCAGCACCTATGGCTCGGTGAGTAGGGTGCCAGCCCCATATACAAAGGGTGGCAGGTTTGAACCTGGCCCCAGCCAAACTGCAAAAAAAAAAAATAGCCGGGCGTTGTGGCGGATGCTTGAAGTCCCAGCTACTCAGGAGGCTGAGGCGAGACAATCACCTAAGCCTGAGAACTGGAGGTTGCTGTGAGCTGTGAGCTCTACCAAAGGTAACAAAGAGAGATGCTGTCTCTTAAAAAAAAAAAAAAAACTATACCCATAATTTTTATAGTTATTATTTTAATTTAAATAGATTCAACCCTTATTACAAAGTAATTTAATATGTTTTCTCCGATTCTATCTTATTTACTTTTTAAAAAACCCTTTAATTGTATATAACTGAAACAGAGGTATTTGTTGTTGTTGTTGTTGTTTTTAAGACAGAGTCTCACCATGTCACCCACAGTAGAGTGCTGCAGTGTCACAGCACACAGCAACCTCAAATTCTTGGGCTTAAGCGATTCTCTTGCCTCATCCTCCCAAGAAGCTGGGACTACAGGTGCCCACCACAACATCCAGCTATTTTTTTGTTGTAGTTGTCATCATTGTTTAGCAGGCCCGGGCCAGGTTCAAACCAGCCAGCCCCGGTGTACACGGCCGGTGCCCTAGCCACTAATTACAGGCACCAAGCCTGTTGTTTGTTTTTTCACTTCCAACAAGAGTCCCAGATATTCTGAGTTGTTTGGTGTTTACCAATGTCTCTTTATTACCTTCATTTTTTTTTAATTACCTTCAGATTTTAATGGCACCTTGGCTGTGAATGACATTTTGAGGTGGCTCCTTTTTCTTAGAACTCCATATGTTTCTGGTACAGATTATCAGTGTGAGAAAATCTGAAGCCAGCTGACTTTTTTCTTTGTAAGAGGAATTTTTACTTTTCTGTCTGGAGTCAAGAGAAATAAATTTATTAAATTCTTAAGTAGCATATGTCTTAGTGTTGAGAGTTCTGAGATAATTTTTTAACTATGGTAGGGTTATTTATTCTTTATATCAGGAAGTTTTTCTTGTTTTAAATATAGCACATCTTTTTTCCAAGTGTAGGGTTTCAGTTTTTCTTTTTGTTTCAGAGACATAAGATGTTTACCTTATGTTCAATTATTTGTATACAAACATTGGTTTCTCTCCTATTTTATTATCCTGTCCTTGTCACGTGCATTCTCTGTTATATTATTCGTCTTTTTCTCCACATCACCAATTTTATTTTCATATTTTTCTTGATTCTTTGATGTTTCTAATTTATTTATTTTTAAAATTCCTTTCCATTTTCTTCCTATTATAAACATTATATCATGCCATCAATTTACCCTTTTAATGCAGAGTTCTGGACATGGATGACCAGTCATGTAACTACCACCCCAATCGAGCTATTGAACAATCCATCATCTCCAAAATATTTGCCCCTGCCTTTTTGTACCTAGACTGCACCCCCCCTGCAGGCCCTGGCAACCACCATTCTGTCTCTGCAGTTTTGCCTTTCAAGCATATTAAATAAATGTCATCATATAGTATATGGATTTTGGCTTCTTTAATTTAATGTCACACATTTGAGATTCGTCCGTGTTTTTGCAGGTGTCAGCAGCTTCTTCTTTTCTATTGCTATACTGTTGCACTTTATGAATGTACCACAGTGTATTTATCCATTCTCCACTTTAGGGACATTTGAATTGCTTTCAATTCTGAGTGATTACCAATAAAGCTTCTGGGCGGTGCCTGTGGCTCAGTGAGTAGGGCACCAGCCCCATATACTGAGGGTGGTGGGTTCAAACCCCACCCCGGCCAAACTTCAACAAAAAAACAGGTGGGTGTTGTGGTGGGCACCTGTAGTCCCAGCTACTCAGGAGGCTGAGGCAAGAGAATTGCCTAAGCCCAAAAGCTGGAGGCTGCTGTGAGCTGTGATGCCACAGTACTCTACCAAGGGCGACATACTGAGACTCTGTCTCTTAAAAACAAAAACAAAAACAGAAACAAATAAAGCTTCTATGAATATATGACTCTAATTTTTTGTGTAAACATAAGTTTTGTTTCACTTGGGTAAATCTTGCCTATTTAAAATTTTAATTGTTAAGTAAGGATTCTTTTCCCCAATGCCTGTTTTTGTAGGCTTATCAAAGATCAAATGATGGTTAGGTTCATCTCTAGATTCTCTATTCTATTCCAGATATCTACAGCTCTATGTTGGGGCAGTACCATGCTGTTTTGATGACTATAGATCTGTAGTATAATGTGAAATCTGTTAGCATGATGCCTCCAGATTTGTTTTTATTTCTAAGTTTTGTATTGGCCATTTGGGTTTTGCTCTGATTCCATATAAAATGAAATACTTTTTTTTCAGGTTCTTTAAAGTATGACCTTGGTACTTTGATGGGGTTTGCATTAAATCTGTATGTTGCTTTGGGTATTATGGAAATTTTAACAAAGTTGATTTTTCCCAAACACAAGTGTGGTATGTTTTTCCATTTGTCAATATCTTCTGCTATTTCTTTTCTCAGGGTTTCATGGTTCTCTTTATAGAGATCTTTCATGTCCTTTGTTAAATAAATTACCAGTTATTTCATCTCCTTTGACACTATTGTAAAAGGAGTAGAGTCTTTGATTATATTTTTGGCTTAACTATTGTTAGTATATATAAAAGCTACTGATTTGTAGGTATTGATTTTTTATCCTGAGACACTGCTATATTCCTTGATCACTTCTAAGAACTTTGTATTAAGTCCCTAGGGTTTTCCAGGCATAAGATTATGTCATCTGTGAAAAGCGAGAGTTTGACCTCTTCTGTCCCCATTTGAATACCTTTGATTTCCTTCTCTTGCCTGATTGCTATGGCTAGGACTTCCAGTACTATGCTGAACAGTAGTGGTGACAATGGACATCCTTGTCTAGTTCCAGATCTGAGTGGAAACGTTTTCAATTTTACTCCATTCAATATGATATTGGCTGTGGGGTTTGCTGTAGATGGCCTCTATCAGTTTAAGAAATTTCCCATATAAGCCGACTTTCCTAAGTATTCTAATCATGAAAGGATGCTAGATATTATCCTTACCTATATTACCTTTTCTGCATCAATTGATAGAATCATATGGTGTTTGTTTTTTATTTTATTTATGTAGTATATTGTATTTATAGATTAACATATGTTGAACCCACCTTATAATCCCAGGATAAAACCAACTTGATCATAGTGTATAACTTCTTAGATGTGTCATTGAATTGTTTGGTAGGATCTTACTGAATATTTTTGCATCAATATTCATTAATGATATTGGTCTATAATTTTCTTTCCTCATTGGATCCTTTCCTGGTTTAGAGATCAAGGTGATATTTGCTTTATAGAATATGTTGAGGAGGATTCCTTCCTTTCCTATGTTTTGGAAAAGGTTATGTAATACAGGTACTTGTTCCTCTTTGAAGGCTTGGTAGAATTCTGATGTGAAGCCACCTGGTCCCACGCTTTTCTTTTTTAGGAGATTTTGTATAGTCGATGCTATTTCAGTGCTTGATATAGATCTATTCAAAATTTCTAATTCTTTCTGATTGAGTCTAGGAAGGTGGCATGCTTCCAAGTATTGACCCATCTCCTCCACATTTTCATATTTCTGAGAATAGAGTTTTTGTAGTAATTATTAAGGATATTTTGAATTTCTGTGGTGTCTGTTGTTATTTCCCCTTTATTGTTTCTGATGGGAGTTACTAGAGATTTTACTCTCTGTTTCTTATTAGTCTAGCCAGAGGTTTATTGATTTTACTAATCATTTCAAAGAACCAACTTTTTGTTTCATTGATCTGAATGATTCTTTTGTTTTTAATTTCATTTAATTCTACTCTAATTTTTGTTATTTCTTTTCCTCTACTGGGTTTGGGGTTGGACTGATCTTCCTTTTCCAGTTACTTAAAATGACCTATTAGGTTGCAGATTTGCTCTCTGTTCTCCTGATGAAGGCTTCTAATGCAAATGCCCAGAAAAAAAACAGCCTTAACTTGCTCAAAAACAAGTTTCTTAAAATTACAGAATAGTTTGGCTTGGCGCCTGTGGCTCAATCGGCTAAGGCGCCAGCCACATACACCTAAGGTGGCGGGTTTGAATCCAGCCCAGGCCTGCCAAAACAACAATGACGGCTGCAACCAAAAAATAGCCAGGCGTTGTGGTGGGCACCTGTGGTCCCAGCTACTTGGGAGGCTGAGGCAGGAGACTCGCTTGAGCCCAGGAATTGGAGGTTGCTGTGAGCTGTGATGCTACAGCACTCTACCCAGGGGGACAGCTTGAGGCTGTGTCTCAAAAAAAAAAAAAATTATAGAATAGTAATCATAGAGCCAGTCAAATTTCAATTTTTCCTTAATAAAGAATAAAAAGAAACCAATGCATCAAAACATGTAGCTGATAAGAGCTGACCCTTCGAAAAAAAAAATTGAATTGTTTCTGAATTATTTTCCTATTCAGTTTGAATATTCTAGATATAACAGTTTGTCGGGGTTTTTTACTGGATAAGTGATTTACAAAGATTTTATTTCTGTCTCTAGCTGCCTTTACTTTTGAAAAAAATCCAATTTGTATTTGAGCTCAGAGATGATTTTGTTTTGGCTGAGGGTCCTGAGATCTGTAAATTCTATTTTTTATTTAACTGCATTTTACAGTTTTATTTGGAAATAATCTGAATTTTTTTCTTACTAAATTGCAACTATGTAGGACACTGCTATGAACTGAGTCAATAAAAAACAAACAAATAAATAGCATACCTCACATTCCTTTCCTTGGTCATTAAGCTTTGGACTTTGAGGTTCAAGCTTAATATTTTTCATCATTTGTTTTCTGTTGGTAAACACCTCATGATGATTTTTTAGTATTCTTTTGTACCTTTTATGAAACTTGGAGAAGGAAAATATGGTGATGCAGTTTTAATTCACTCCCTAATTCTACACGTTTTATTTTCTGGTATATTTCCTACCCCAGAAAGTGTTCCCTGACTCCCCCTAACGTACATGTCCCTCTTCTGTGCTTCCAAAGAGCTGAGATTAACTACTAGGTCCATTCCAGTGGTCAAAATATTGAGTGCATCTGCGCTTGCTGGAAATTCTCACTCAACTAACTCTCCTCAAGTGACTGCAGAATCCTTTCCCATATGCCCTGGCTTCTGTCCTCAGAAACTCCCCGCTGCATCTGTAACTGGGCACCAGGAACTAGCCACGAAATGCTTATGTAGGTTAAAGTTGTCCTTTAGTACCAAGACTTATAATCCCAAGAAGACAAGGAGATTTTTCTCAAAGCTGGCCTTCTTTTGAGTGAACTTTGTAGAGTTCTTATACCCTTCCCCAAAGTTGCTGTTTTTAGCTATATTTTGTTAAACCCTCTTATCTCTAGGACTTTTTTAACAGTGTTTGCCACATTCCGAAATTGTAAGTTCTCCATGTGTTGTTTGATCTTCAGCCCAGGATCCCGAAGGCCTTCACAGCTCCCTAGGGGAGGACGGAGGGACATGATTATCTGGTAACTACTTAGATCATTAAGTAACTTTTAAGCTAAAAGGTGGGGGAGGAGAAGGGTCTTTCTCCTTTTACACACCTACTCTTCACAGCTGCTAAACAGTTGAGGTCTGGGTCATTGTGGGGCATCCAGAGTTCAGTGCCTGCCTGCTGGCTACTGATGTGTGTGTGCATGTATTTGTTGGAACCCAAGTGAGACCATGTGCTAAAACATTTCCAAAGTCGCCCCCATCTGTGCTTACCTCTCGGTGACACTGTTCTATACAATTCTGCAGGTGCCTCTTTACCTGTCTTCTCACTCTCTGAAATATGAGTTCCTCCATGGTAACAGTTCAAATAGAAGACATTTACTCAGCCTCTTCTATGTGCTATATTCATCTCCCATTTAATTCTTCCCCAAATACAGCAGAGTTGGTATCATTACCCCCTTCTGCAGATGAAGAACCTGAGGTCCAGTGAGTTTTGGCCACTTGTGCTAGATTATATTGTGAGTAAGAGTCCAAAATAGGATACAAATCCTGTTACGCCCCAATTGTCTAGGCCAGATATTTTCCATGGAATATTTTTATAATTAGTACCGTGGGAAGGGAGCAGCCTCAACGTGATAAATAAAGTGACATTAAGAGCTTATAACATGAATGCACCTGAAGCTCTTTTCTTATTTTTTCCACAAAATCTTAATATCACTTAAAGCACGGTTCCAGACTGGTCCAAATCAGTGACTGTAAAAATAAGGCAAGGAAGAATGGATACATAGAGAATTAGTGGATTTATTTGTCCATTGACTACTATAGAAGACAAATTACTGTGACTATGCCAAAATGGTGCCGTTCAATGAGAGAAATATCCACACACAGACAGTGTTTAAGAGCATGAGCTCTGGACTCTCCTGCAATATACATAAAATATAATTTATTTGGTCATTCTCTATTAGAGGATACTTAAGTTGGTTCCATTTATTGTTATTCAAATCATAGGATAAATATCTTGCATATATAAATTTGCAAAGCATGTGTGAATGTTTCACGTACGTTAGATTTCTAAAAATAGAATTATTTGGACAAATATCATATGCATCTGGACAACACGTTAATATTTCAAATTTTCTCCTAAATAGTCTCCTACTTTTTATACTGCTACCAACAATTTAGAAAAGAGCCATTTCTCATACCTTTATCAGTGATGAATATATTTAATCTGTAACTATTTTTCTTATAAATATTAGTGCTTTATTGCATTAATTTACATTTTCTGTATTACCAAGGAAGCTAGGTAAAATTACCCCAGGGTAATGTTTATCTTTTCTCTATGAATTCTCTATTCATAGCATTTGGTCATTTTTCTACTAGGTTGTCATTTTATTGATTTATAAGTCTTTTATATCTATTATGTATATTAATCACTTGTACCCAATCAGTTGGCCTAACTATGTCCCTAGACCATTGCTATTGTTTTACCTTATTCATTAGATTTTTGAGAATCCTGACATTTTCAGTATTTTTGTAATCTACCAGTTTTTCCCTTGTAGTCTGAGATAAATGATGAATAAATGTATTCTTCCAAATTTTCTCCTAAAAGTGTTTTAGCTTTGGCTTTCATATTTAATCCATCAATATTGTTTTTTGTGGAAATGTATATGTATATACATATATGAGAGAGAGAGAGAGTGATGCTTTAATGATTTAATTAATTTTCTAATTTATTTCAACACCATACACAGATTGCTTAGAGGGGAAAGAAAGACTTTCAACTAAAAACCTGGGACTTTCTAATTAAGGAGATTCTTAATGTAGCTAAACCAAAAAGCTTTCTGTAAGCAGTCATAAGCAGTTTCTAACTAATGACAATTTCATCTATGCCCAATATCTAATTATCTTTTTAAAACTTGGTTTATTACATTGGCCAGAACACAGTACCACGTGAAGCAGCAGCACCAGCAGTGAACCTGTGACATCCTGACTTACTCCTTACCAGTGGGAAGGTTTGTTATCTCATCAGCACATGTGATATTTGCTGTAGCTCACTAATTAATAACCTTCACCCAGTTAAGAACGTTCCTGTAAGCACTCCAAGTTCAGAGAGTCCTAATCCTGACTGACTATGAAGGCAGACATCTACATTGGCCTCTCTGAAAATGGGAGAATAGAGCAGCTCTCCCATAACCAATCACTTGCCAGTGTCAGACCTCCTTTCCATGACCTCCTGAAATCTGAGTCTGGTATCAATGGGAGGTTCTGCGGAAGGCTTCTCTCCCACCCACAGGGGTTATGTATCCTCAGCTTTGCTGTGTTGTGTGGTCTATCTTCCCTTGTGCCTTATAGCTGCAGAAATTCCCCACTGTCCTCATCTGCAGGGAGCACATCTCACGGCCTTCCAGCATGGCTGGGTGTTTATTTTTATTCCTATGTTGCTTCTGTGACAAATGGGAGAATAGGATGTAACTGTATCCTTTTTTAATCTAACAAAGTATCCTAGAGATAATAACCTGTCTTAGACATCTAAGTTCTTAAGAGCCAGGTTGCTCTTTTTAATGACACATAGTATTTTCTTGTGTAGCTGTTTCATAGATGTAAGACCAATCTCCTGTAGAGAGATCATTTTAGGTGTCCTCCAATATTTCGCTATTACAAACAATCCTGCCACAAAATATCCTTGAATAAACATGATTTCATACATTTAGAAGGGAAAAAAATATCCATCATGGAAATTCTGGGACAAAGAAGTATGCATTTTTACTTTTGGAAGACAATTGCCAGGCCGTCTCCCATACGAGGCATAAACACACCAGTTCACGTCTATCCATGAACTTTCCTCATTTTTCCCCTTTGGGGTGTTTGTCTTTATCTTATTGATTTATAAAAGCTTCACATATTTTGAGAATTAGCCGCTTATGGGTTTTATGAATTACATATATACACGCGCCCCTCTGTATTTTAAAATGTTCTCACTATTTTTTAGCTATATGACATTTTTTTCTATTTCTAGGAGGTTGAATTTATCGACATTTTTATTTTGTAGTTCTTGCTTGTATCGTACTCCAGAAAGTCTTACATATCCCAAGATTACTTTTAAAATTTCTTCTATAGTTTCTTTTAGTGCCTTTATAGTTTTAGCCTTTAAATTTTAACACAACTGGAACTCACTACAACGTAACGTACAAAACATAAGTCCAAAATTTTCTAATCCTCCCAGGGACACTTAGTTGCCCTTAATACATTTATTTTGTAGCCCTATAAGCCATTTTAACCAGCCCCTTCCTCATCCTGGTGTCCCCCATTCCCAGGGGTTCTTAGATAAGCCCAGCTCCTCTTCCTTAAGAAACTCCTTGCCTGCTAATTAGTTCTATGTGTGAATGAACAGCCTGGGGCATCACTCCTACATCCTCAATCTCTCCAAAATAGATTCTATCAGCACAAAACCTGTGGTAAAATCAACACTGCCCATTCAAAAAATAAACAGATTTAAATTAATTCTGCCACCCCTCATATTTCTCTAATTATAAGTTCAATTATATACACAACTCCTTAAAACCATTGTTTATACATACTGTCTTCAATTCCTCTCTTCCGCTGACACTTTGCCTGCCTCCAGCTCCATCAGAACAGGTCATGGAGGTTGTCAGTGACTCCCACCTGCTACTCATCTCCCAAGGTCAGGTCTCGGTCCCTACGTCCCTTAATCCAGCACCTGACAGCATCAATCTCTCTTGTAGGGTTGCATCTTTACCTGATTTCGAGGCCTGTTCTCCTTTAGCCCTCCTTTGCCTGATGTTCCTTCTCCAGCTCCTTTCCCAGTTTATTTTCATCTCCCACGTTAGTGACCTGGACTTCAGAAGGGCTCCCTCTTCTATCCCTCTCACTCCCTTGGAGATCTCTTCTGGGCTTCGGGTTTTTTACAGCATTTAAATGCTAATGACTCTCAGGGTTCTGTGGCTCAGCCAGACCTCAGCACTCAGCCACAGAATTTTATATAATGGCCTATCAGACGGCTCTACTTTGCTGTCTAATTAGACATCTCTAATTAACACTTCCAAAAACAAATTTCTCCCTCAAGCTACCAAACCTGCTACTTTGATTATTCCTCCACCTGAACAAATACCAACCTTATCCTGGCAGTTGTCTAGGAAAACGCCTTGGAGCCATCCTTGGCTTTTGTCTTTGTCTCCCATTGTGTATTCAATCAATCAACAGTCCTACCCATCACCCTTGGGTTCTGCCTCCAAACTGGTTCTCTGCATTGCCCTTCCCCAGAGCCACAGAGCAATCCTTCCTAAAGGCAAAGCACATCCTGTCATTGCTCTGCCAGTGACTCCCACCACTGGTCCCCATGTGACTCCATTGGCCTCTGAGGCTCTCTAGGACCTAACTGCCCACTTCTCTGATCTCTCTTCCTACCATCTCCCTTTGCATTTACCACACCAGCCTTTCCCTGCTCCCTGAATATGTGAAGCATCCCCCACCCCCTGCAGCATCCCCCACCCATGGCAGCATCCCCCACCCACTGCAGCACCCCCACCCACTGCAGCACCCTCACCCCCTGCAGCATCCCCACCCCCTGCAGTACCCCCCACCCTCTGCAGCACTGCCTGTGCAGGAAACTGCAGTTTCCTTACCCTGGGGTGTTGTCTCCAGGTAGCCACCTGCCTGGCTTTCTCACTCCCCTTAGGCAAACATACCCTGATCTCTTAACCATCTCCTGAGCCAAGGGACCTTCCTTGACAATCCCCTGGGGAGATGCAGCCTCCTCCCAACACTGGCTGCCTGCCTCCTGGTTCTCTTCTCTCCACAGCACCTGCCCCTATCTCTATAGTTCCTCCTGTCTGAATTCTGACTTCCTGTGCTCAACACATGCCTTGTGAGAGCAGGACTTCCATGGCTGAAACCCCAGTACGTAAAGAGTGCCCAGCACACAACAGATCCTTATAAATACATGTCTGTGCTGAATAAGGGAAGGAATTCTTCCCACCATGCACGGGTGTCTATCCTGCCCTCCAAGGCACAGCAGGTAGGGACAGAGTCAAAGGACTTAACTCTCTAAGTTCGGTTCAAGAAGCCCTGCATGGGCACAGCCTGGTTCCTATCCCATGTTTGGTGCTAGTTAGATGGAGGCCTTGGATCGTCCACCTCTTCAGTGTCTAATTTTTCTTGCCTGAAGATAGATTTCAACCTATTGTCAGACCCAGTTCACCAGAATTGGGCTAGAAAGTGAGGAGAGCGCACCTCATCCGGCCAACCCTACCCCTCCTTCTGGACTCGCCGCCTTGTGAATGGTACCTGTTCTCCTCCAGGCCCCAGAGCCCCAACGCAGATGCCCTTCTACATGCCTCTTCAGAGCCCAGCAAGGCCCTGCTGCAAGTTACTGCCTGTGTACCACATCCCTTCTCCTTGGCCCCAGGGAGGTGGAGGGCAGGCAGCTTTCATCAGAATCTTTTTCTCTACCTAATGTCCTTCCCTAAGTCCTCTCAGGCCCTTGATGTGGTTTAGAAATTAAGAGTAAAGTGTTTATTATCTTGGACCTTAGCCAGAGCTGAGATAAAATAGCTCGTGTTTGCTACCCAAGGGTGTGTTTGTGCACACAAGCATGCACACACGTGTGCCTGCGTCTCTTGACAAACTTCAAGTTGATTTCAGTGTCAACGTCCTGGGAGAAGAAATGAGTGTTGTCATGACCGGCTAAGAGAGACTTTAACTTTATCTGTGTTGTCTGAATTTTTATAGTGACAATATATTCATATATTACTTGTGTAATTAAAAATAAATGACACTAAATATGCTCTAGCCTGTGCTTGTTGGGTTTCCGCAACTTAATTTCCATCTGCCAAAGAAATAAATCTAAAACCTTTCATTTGGGTTAATGACCCCATTTAATGTGTTGCTCGCTGGAAGAAAACCAAATTACAAGGTTCTTTTTAGGAAGCTTAGCTTTGGATTGCTCCTATGGTCACAGGGTTTCCTTCTAATATTTGCTTTTTCTATATCTATGCTCAGAGTACAATGTAAATTGCCCTAGTTCTTTGATGTCCTGGCCCTTGGCTGACTTAAAGAAATAACCAGCAAGGCCAACAACTTCCCCTTCTGCCAACATGAGCAAATACATCGCTACCTGGTCCATTTCCAGCTGGAATCAAAGTCCAGTAGGTAGGACGTTTATTTGAATGGTGAAATTGAAATAGGCTTCTGTTTGGCCTCCCAAAATAAGCTTAATGTCCACTTTCCTAGTTTGCAGATGGCATCCTGAAGATGCATTGGCAAAGGGGCAGTCAGAATGAACAAGGCGGTAAGTGTGAAATGTGCATCGTGACGTTGGCGGAAAGCACACCAGGCGCAGCGGGGACTGCACCAGCCTGAGTCTTTTCTGGGCACCTTTCCTCCTGGCAGTTTCCCGCACTGCAATTACAATACCTTACTGATCTCTAGTTAGTGTTTCATAAACATGTCAATGTACTTCCACACCGTCACTGGCCCACTTTACATCTATCAAATGCCCACAGTTGTAGGTGGCAGGGCTGGGAGTGAGAAGAGCCATTTCCTCTCAGAGTCCAGTTTGGGGAGTAGACACATCCACTAGTAGTTCAACTGAGAAGCGCTATGAGAGGACGCAGGCGCTGGAGGAACAGAGGACAGGCCTCGAGGAGGCAGGGAATGCTGGGCTCTTTGTGGCACCTGCAAAGTCACTGAGGCCTGGAGTGGCACCATGGGCTTTCAGGAATGTCGGTCATGAAGACCAGAGCAAAGGCTGTGGCCACACGGAGGCTACTGTGTGCTCATCTCTGGAGGCCCAACCTAACCTAAAAGCAAGGACATGTGATGGCTTCTAAGCAAAGGAGAGACTTGGACAAAGTTGCACTGTGAGCTGAAGCATCCACTGAAAACAAGCCACACTGCAAGCTGGGAGGCCAATGAGGAAAGCATCTCAGCAGGCTGCTCCAAGATGTGGGTACCAGGGAAGGAGAGGTGAACGGAACCGAGAGAAGAAAGGCAGTAACTTGCAGCACCTCAGAGCAAGGAAAGGGCTTCAATGGGACAATTTTGAGCGCTTGATATATGTCCCGACATGGTTTTGTTTTGCATTTAATTTTTGTTTCTTATATTATTCCTTTCAGCTTATTCAAATTTTGAATGATATTCCTTTTTTTCCAATGTTTTTATGAAGTTTTAATTGTTGAGGCATTTGTCCAGAATTCTGTTTTCATAGTACTCGCCAGTGAGATAACTTTTACTTTTTCCTTGAAGGGATAACAAATTATTTCAACACAATTTATTGAGTAGCTTTTCCTTATACTCTGTTTGAAGGGTCACCTTTATTGTATACTACAGTGTCAAATGTTCACTGGATGCTTTCTGAATTGTGTTTTGCAGGATTGATTTATTTATCTATTTCTTTAAGGGTGTATTTATCACAACTCAATTGTGCCTCTGCTTATGGAGAACACACAGTTAATGTTGTGGCTAACGTAACTGTCATTGTGTGTTTCCTAGACCAGACCAGACAATGGCAAAACCTGGATCGTGATGATGACAGCGCCAGGTATGGGATTCAACCCCCATCCACTTGAAGAGAGATCCCAATCTTGTTATTCTGAATTTCTGTGTGAAAGCACTTATGCTGTGCTTCAGAAGAACTGTTTGTGTACCAAAGACCTTTGCTACTTTTTGGTCATTCTTTGGCATCACCTAGGAGATGCCTGGTGGCACAAGTATGAGGCTAACGTGGTACACATGCCCCTGTATCCCTGGCCCTCTGACCCTGACCTGCCATGTGGCTGCCCCTTCTTACTCCTCTTTAGTTTCAGGATATCCTCTGGAGGACTCAGTGATCCAGTCTTTCCATTTTCTCCTCACTCCGTTTTTTTAGCACTGTCTCCTTGGAACCAGGTATCAGATGCTGGGACTCCAAGGAGACACTTCAGAGAGAGACTCAGTGTGAAGCTCTGGTGGTGGCCCACTATCCAGCGGACACCCCATCATCCAGAAGAATCTAGACCTCTAGTGTGTCCAGAGCTTTAGTTCTTATAGTTGGGACCTGTGGTTTATGCCACAGAGATTACTAGGATACAAGCATTAGTTCACTCAACTCTGCAGTGGACATGATGCTATACTCTCCACAAGGCTTTTATGTGGATTGAAGACATCATCTGTGCTTTGATCACTGTGATTTTCTTCCTAAGTTAAGCAGACAGTCAGTGGAAGCACCATCTCTCCACTGAAGCTTATTCTACTGTAGTCACTGTGCTAATCGCATGGCTTTTTCTCTATGGCCTTTTATTGATTTCTGGACCTTTTTTTTCCTTTATAAAAAGACTCTTTCAGAAAACAGATATTTAAATTACAATATTCTGGACTCTGGCTTAATGAGACCAATCATCTCCTGATTGTCTGAAACTGAATCAGGAACACCCAAGAGGCCTGGCCCTGGATCTAATTCACAGCCTCATTTAATTATAACCATCAAAGTTAATGAGGGCCATAAACTATTTCATAACATACCAATGGGCAGGAAGATTGGAGGTGAATCTGGACACTTTGTCGTAAAACTGACACAACAGAAAAGACACAACTAAATAAAACTCTCTTGTGGAGAAAAAGACAATTGTAATTGGGTGAAATTTTCACAGTTGGCAAAGTTAACTGTAAGTCAAAGGAACAATGAAGTTATGAGCTTATTTTATGATCATATTTTTATTTCAGGTCAGATAAGTAATTTCATTGGTTTGTTATTAGTGTGTAAAGAGAGCTGTTAGTTCGTTGTTTAATTATCACTATCTTATCTTCTGTAACAAAAAGTCTTTGGAGACTGCTAGAACTCAAGTCACGTAGATGAGAGAGTGTTATATGAAAAGGCAGAAAAGCATACTTAGAAAGAAGAAGGATGTGAAATAATTGTGCCACAAACCTGGTCGGTCTGCATTCCCAGTTCCCAGATGGGGGCTTCTCTATATACATGTGCTTGTATGCGTGTGTAGTATTCAACCACTGTATTCATGTGAGTGTGTGTGTCTAGTATTCGATAAATATATTTATGTGACCTGCTTTTTAAAGTTCTGCTTTTGGATTCTTGAAATACTATCACAGATTTTTTTTAAGTTAAGATCAAATTCACATAACATAAAATTAATAATTTTAAAGTGCGGGATCCAGTGGCATGGAGTACAGTCACAGTGTTGTGTAAGGACCACTGCTCCCTACCTCCAAACCATTTCCTCACCGCTGAAAGGAAACCCTGCGTTCACTGAAGGTGGGGCCCCGTCTCCCTCTCCGCCCAGCACCTGCTGACCACTCCCCTGCTTTCTGGCTCTGGGTTTGCCCATTCTGCAAGTCTCCTATCTATGGAGTCAGATATTATGCTGCCCTTCTCATCTGGCTCCCTTCTCCTGCATACTTTCCAGGTCCATCCACACTGCAGCACGTATCAATCTTTTGTTCCATTTTAAGGTTCATATAATATTCTGGTGCATATAATATGTGTCAATTTATTTATCCATTCATCGATAGGCATTTGGGTTGTTTCTACTTTTTGGCTGAAGGGGGGCGGGAGGTACAAACGTTTGTTTAAAACCCCGCTTTCAGTTGATTTGTGTAAATATACCTAGAAGCGGATTGCTAAATCATACGGTAGTTCTACATTTAGCAGTTTAGAAACGGTTTTCCTTACTCTAAGTCAGGGGTCCTCAAACTTTTTAAACAGGAGGCCAGATCACTGTCCCTCAGACTGTCAGAGGGCCAGACTGTGGGCCCCGGGATGAGTCGGCTGCTAAGCAGGACAGGAGGTGGCGGCAAAAACACCCGGCGGACAGGCTGGATAAATGTCCTAGGCAGGTTGCACGTGGCCCGCGGGCGTAGTTTGAGGATGCCTGAAAGTGGAAAAAAAAATTGCAAATGCAAACTCTGGAAAAGGAGAAACCATTTCCTCTGCTCTCACATCACAACAGTCAACAAGGAAGGCTTCCGTAACAAAACACATGTGGAGTTTCTCCCTACACACCAAGAAATCACTCAGCTTTGCAGTGGACACCAGCTTTGTGTGCTCTAATTCATTTTGATTCTGACAGGTTGTAGCCAAAGTTAGTGCAGATCCCACAAGGGAGGGCTCAGTCCCACAAGAGAGTAAAGACTGCCCCTCACTTCACATGCTAACAGGAAGGACGGGTTGTTCTGGCAGACTGGCAAGCAATCGGGGTTCCTATGCCCTTCCTTGGGTTTGATTAAGTTGCTAGAGCAGCTCTCTGAACGGGGAAGCACTTACAGACATTTGCTGGTTCATTACAAAGGTTATTACAAAGGATACAGTGGAGAGATGCATGTACAGGGTAGGGTCCAGGAGGCGCGTCCATGCCCTCCAGGAACTCCAAGTGTTCAGCTGTAGAAGTGTCCTGAACCCAGTCCTTTTGGGTTTCCATGCAGGCTTCATTACATTGGCATGACTGATTAAATCACTGGCCATCCGATTATCGGTTCAACCTTCAGCCCCTCTCTCCTCCTTCGAGGTTGAAGATTGAGACTGATACTGCCAGCCTGCTAACCACTTCTTAGTCTTCTGATGATCAGCCACCATCCTGCAGCTACCTAGAGGCTGTGAGCCACCAGTCAACTCAGTAGCACACAAAAAAGTCATCACTTTGGAGATTAGGTATATATCTTATAATCTCACTTCCATCATAAGTGTTTAACAGGCAAGTAGTCAGGCAGCAAAAGCCTGGGGAAATAGAAGTTTACAAGTTGATGTTTGTCACATACACACACACAGAGACACACACACACGCAGGCTGCCATCTGCCATTCTAAAAGCCCACGATGGTGACAGATCCACCTCGTGTTGTAAGTAAAGGTAAAAGGATATGGACACTCTGTTCCACTGATTATATTTTCTCTCCCAGGCACATGTGATGCCAGACTTGAGCTTCTCATGATGGAGACCATGTGATGACTTCTCTGCTGCCTCAAGTTCAGCCAAGAGCAGACACAAACACCCTTCCTTGCCTCCTATCTAGCACTCTGCAGCGAAGGCTGAGGTGCCCCAGGACCATTCTGAATGGAAGCCTTCCAGCTCTGCAGGTCCTTGGAGGGAAATGGCAGGGAGTTATGGGTCGAGGGTTCCAGATTGGCATGTGACCTCACCCACAGAGCTGAGTCCCCCACGCAGGCTGCACTCCAGGTCTGGGGGCCAGACCAACGTCACTGTGAAACAAGCAGAAGAAAGATGCGTTGGGGAGTTCTGGAGAAGCAGCTGAGGCCTGACCATGAGAACCCTGACTTTGCTAACTGAGGGAGAGTCTCAGTTACAATAAGCATCCTTCCAGTTAATGTATCTGAGAGGGGGTCTTCTAGCACACAGATTAGAGATGAAACAACACCACACAGTCTTGAGGGAGAGAGCTGGTCCAACACAAAATGGCAGTGGGATGCAGTTGAAGAAAAAGCTTAAGGTATTAAGAGACCCCTCCCTGGGCCAGCATGATGCAGCATCTGGGCATGTCCAGTAGCTAGACGTCACTAATCTGACCCTACCTCTCCCTTCTCCTGTTTCCTACATGGCTATCACCCTGATCCACAGATGGCTTAAGAAGAACAGATTCTCCCTCAAAAAGGACTGGTGATACCTCACTAAGAAAGACCAAAGGAAGCTGAGTCATCTTAGAAGATCTCCTCACAATATGATAAAGAATCTTGGCCTTACATTCCCAAATATATTTTTCATCAGAAAGAAAATTTTGAAACATAAACATTATAGTGGTGAGAGATATCATCCTGTTCTCTTTTGTATAAATGCAAGCTGTCACCTTTCTTTAAAAAAAAATACAGATATTGGTAGTTTCTGGATCTCAGAATATAGTGCCAGAGAAAAATAATTAGAAATAAAGTTTGATGGATTAGTTATTTAAATCAAGTGCCCTTTCTCTGGCTTCCAGGCACCATGTAGACTCAGCACAGCAGAGAAGCTGGTCTGACAGCTTTTGCAACATTGGCCAGCCCATTTCACCGGGCCTTGCCTGGTTTGAGAATGATGCAGGTGGCCGTCACTGCACAGGAGCCTTGACTGCATTGTTCTCTGATGTTGGGAAAATCCCTGAAGCATAGTCTTAACGATGACCAAAGGGGAATTTCTTTCTGAGTCATTCTTTTGTTGAGTCCAGGAAATTAAAGGAACAACATTATTCTGTGCTGAAAATGTGTGCTACCTGATAATCAGGAGGCTGCGATTTGTTGATAATGAGAAGGGAACTGATGACCATATTAACGTGATGTAGTTACAGGGACACACCACAGAGAGGGGTGTGGCTATTTCAGAATACAGGGACGCTGTGAGGATCCAGAAACGGACCCTAGAGACTTCATAAATTCCCCTAGGAGAGTGTAAGAGACAGACTCTGACCAGCTTGCCTCAGCTGTCACCAGGGAGCGACAGCTCCATGTTGGGTCCCCTGTCATGCCATCCATGCTAATTTAATTTGCCACATTCACTGTTTTATGAGAAGGTATCTTTCTTTTTCTTAAATCTCAGAAAACTGAGGAGAGTGATGACGGATCCAAGACACTGTTGCTTGGATTCTTGTCCTGTCTTTCACAGCCTGGTGGAATAGATTCCCCAGTCCCCACTGCAGAACTCTAGTATTCTTGATGCACGACCCAGCCGTGAGAAACAGTAATGGTAAGAGAAAAGAGTACTGATCACAGTAGCCTCTGCCTATTGAGCACATGCTCTGTGCCAGGATAGATGCCTCACACACATTCTGTAACAAAAAGTAACTATGCTGATAAGTCCCAATAATGTCATTAATTTAAGCACATAAAACCACACTACTGAAAACCCCTTCATGAATCACTAGCACACCACGCTTTGGCGAACAGTGCTATAGCAGAAAACTCTCAGTCATAGGTTGTCGTCTATCTGCCAGATCTGTTTTAATGAACATAAAAACGTATTTATACTGATGCCTTAAGGACAAAATTAAAAGGATCAGTTTTGCAATTCTCAGAGGATATTCACAGAGGCAGTTGCAGTGGGTCCGGGCATGTCTCTGCACCTGGCTGGCGAAGTTTGTGAGTATCTCTTGTGTGCACTGGGTATATCAGATATGATTTAACTTAATCTTTAAAACACAAATTTAGCTCACGGCAACTTTAAATTCCTAGTTTTAAGCTATCTTCCCATCTCAGCCTCCTGAGTAGCTGGGACTACAGGTGCCCACCACAACGTCTGGCTAATTTTTCTATTTTTAGTAGAGATGGGGGTCTCCTCTTGCTAAGACTGTTCTCAAACTCCTGACTCCCTCTTCAGTCTCCCAGAGCACTAGGAATACAGGTATAAGCACCTTGCCTGGTCAAAACCTCTCATTTTCGAAGACCATTTATTTGAGTGGCTTGCAAAAGCCAGGTGGGGCTAAATAAAGCAAACTCATGCTCCACAAACAAATACGATCAGATTATCCAGAGAACTTAAGAAATAAGGGGTGGGATCACATTTAATAGGTAGAAATTAGCAATACTCTTTAAGCAATACTGTTTGAGCAAGCCTTCGGCCTGCATTTCCTGATATCTCCAGGAAGAATTTTGTGACATGTGACACATGGAAAGAATTATCTTCCTCCCTGGGAAAAGTATTTCAGAATTTTCCAGAACCATTTCAGTAACTTGTAATTTTTTTTTTTTAAATTATGCTCCCAAGCACAGGATTCAAATTAATTTTGAATGTCCAGATTGGCTGGCCTTCTTCTGGATCTGTCCAAAAGCACAGGACATCAGAATGGTGCTTTCTTCTTGGGATCATGGGAAGATGATGATCCCATTAGCTTCTATATGACACACACGACAGAAAGGATGTCCATTGACTCACTACGTTCCTTAATGGTCATTGGAGAACTCCTCTTTCTTTTTACTTTTGAAAAATCTACTGTGATATATTTCCAACATACAAAACTATGGAGAGAACAGGAGAAATGCAGGAGTATCTATCTCCAACCTTTAAAAAATGAAGCTGTACAAACACACTTGGAGGACTATGTCATTTTAATTTTTTAACTTTCAGATTAACTTAAGGGTACACACAATTAGGTTACATAGTCTGCATTTATAAGATCAAGTCCAAGTTGTAGTTGTTTCCTTCACTCAGGAGGTGTGCCCTATGTCCAGGCATTGTTCCCTTTGGGTGGGAACTTGCTGCACCCTCTCTCTGACCCCACTTCTTAAACTTCATTGAATTTTTCTCTCAAGTGAACACATAGTTGTTAATCTACTAGTTTCAACTTAATATTGAGCACGTGTGATGCTTGTTTTTCTACACTGTGATTCTTTACTTAGGAGAATGTTCTCCAAATCCATCCAGATGGTTACAAAAGACACAAAATGGCCATCTTTTTATGGCTGAGAGGTACTCCATGGTAGACATATGCCACAGTTTACTGCCCATTCATGCATTGAAGGGCATTTGGGTTTTTTCCACATCTTTGTGATTGTGAATTGGGCTGCTATAAACAGTTGAGTGCCAATGTGCTTATGACAAAATGAAATTTTTTTGGGGGGGTGGGTAGATACCTAGAATAGGAATATGGGACCAAGTAGAAGGTCTACCTTCAGTTCTTCAAGGACTGTCCATAAGAAGCACCATGTTTTTCTCATCCCATTCCCTTAGGGGATGTCTGACATGTCATGTCTGTGCATGCTTTTATACTTTTTGACATTTATCCCTCTACCCTAAACAACAGTGAATATTATTCTTGAACAACTAACCATCACATATCATTAACATTGTTACATTGCATTATCCTGAATTTATTTTCATTCAATAATATGCATGTAAGAATCATCCATGTCCATGTATATAATTTCAATTCATTTATTGCCACTGTGGTATAGTATTCTAATACTCTGATATATTAGAGTTTATTTCACCATTCTCTTATTAGCACTGCTATTAATTTGTTTCTAATTGTTTGCTATTATAAATAAAGATGATTTTCACATTCATGTATGTACTTTCTTGGACACATATTGAGATTTTCTCTAGCATAGAGACTCAGAAATGGAATTGATGCATCACATAGGGCATGCTCATATTCATCTTTGCAAGGTATTACTAAACTCTGTCCTCAGTGATTGTACAAATTTTTCTGTCTACATAAAAAGTTCTTGTTTTTCTATATCCTCACCAACACTTAGTATTTACAGATCATTCAATTTCCACCAATATCATTAATATTAAATAGTATTTCACTGTCTTTTAAATATGCATTTCCTGATTACAATGAGGTTGAGCAATGTTTTAATATCTTTAGTGGCCATTTAGGTATTTCCTTCTACAAATGATCTGTTTATATCATGTATCCGTTCCTGTAGTGGGATTATTTGTCTTATTACTATAGACTTTTAACTGTTTTTTATATATTGTATATAAACATATTATTGCAAATGCCTGATACTGTCTATACTTTTCTTTTCTTTTTTCCCCCCCTCTACTGTGTTTTGAGGTTAGAAAATGACCATCTCTTCCCAGGCAGAATAGCATACATGAGTGTCTGCTGAACCAATTTGATGATACCACTGGAAAAGCAGATTACAGAATTTACTTCTGATGCCAACTCATCCTTAAGTATCTACAGTGATTAGAAATCAAGGGAGCACCCCTGTACCCATGTCAGGAGCACAGTGCAGCTTCCCTTCCTGGCTCCTCTCCCAATACTCAGCAATGGTCCTGGGCTGCTACAACTTAGGCACATTTTGCCAGATTTTGGCACTAATATGGGGAGCTTCTCAGGCTTCTTTCTGTGTCATGGAGGAAGGGGTTAATAGACCCCCCCACCCCAGGAATCTACCATCTGGTTTCTTTATCTCTTCATTTCTTCATTTATTTTCTTAGTTCAGTGTCTGTCTCTAGAATTTTTAATGTTCCCTTTCCCCCATTAAAGGTCTTGACCTACTACATGACTAGACTTTGAATTTACATAGATCTTCAATCAGTTGCCTTCGTTAGACCACTTATCCATTAGCACAAATTCTTACCATTGAATTGTTTAGCATAGCAATAAAGCTAAAACAAAATGAAAAAAGAAACAACCAAGTGTTCGATGAGAGGGGACTGGTTAAATAGGACCTGATGCACACATAGTTACATTGGAATGTTTTACAACCATCACAAAATCATGATATAGAAGAATATTTAATGTCATGAAAGAATGTTGGTGGTGTATTGCTAAACAAACAAAAACTTTACACTATAAATCCTACACACATACGTGCACGTGCACACATGCAAACATCCGTGCACAAATGCAGGCACACACACAAGCAGTGTAGTAATTACCCAGATTTAGAAAACTAAAAACTGGTAAAGGCCATTCATCAAAATATCAAGTGCTTATCATGATTTTTACTAATTTCACCTGTATTTTTCATTTTTGCATCATATACCATTTTTAAAGTTTCTTTCTTTTCTTTCAATTTCAGAACTGCTCATCTCCCTAGTTGCTTACTTTTTCTCTAGAAAATCCTTGTGCTTTGAAAATCAGAGTTAATTGACCTTTATGGCCCTTGGGCAATTGCTAAAAGATGGTGAACTCATTATCAATCTCAGAAATGAAGATAAAACTGCCCGCAAACTGTCATCTAAGCTCACAACTTGTATGTGGATTACTCTGTGGACTCAGGCTACATAGCCTTATATCAGGTCAAAAATAGCCCACTTTATTTATTCAGCCACTGTAGACAGTAGCAAGGTGCTTGCTAATCATGCTTTCCAGTAATCTTGCAAGCCCAGGTGGAGCTAACTGCTCTGGTAGACCTGAGCCAGATGGGGAGAGAGAACCTTGAACTTAAATCACACTATTTACTTCTGAATTATGTTCACCAGAGCCTGAAGATCACAAGGGAACAAGCAGTTCCATTACAAGAATTTTTTAATTTTTTACTTTAATCTCAAATTTAATTTTACATTAAAAATTTCAAGAGAAATCTTTTAAAAATTATTTTACACTTTTCCTGCCGTGGCAAACAGAGTGAATTAAATCTAGTGAATTTATTTTGATGAATCCTAATTCTAACCACTTTTCTCTGCTCTAAGTGGTGCTAATATGATATACATCCTTACACCATGCACCCTCAAATGCCTTGCCTTTTACTTATTTTTGGGTTCATCTTCTCCTTGACTTCATAGTCTGCCTTAGTGAGGTCAGGCTGCCATAACAGGATGTGGCAGACTGGGTGACTTAAACAACAGAAACATTGTTTCACAATAGTTCTAGAGACTAAAAAGTCCAAGATCAAGATACTGGAAGATCTAGAGTCTCCTGAGGGCTCACTGGTGGAGAGAATGACCTCTAATTACTTTCTTTTTTACAAATACTGATCCCATCAAGGGCACACCCCTCTCATGAATATATCAAAAACCACCTTCCAAATGGCCCACCTCTTCATAAAAACCCATTGGGGTTTAAGGTTTCAACATATTCATTTGGGGGGAGACACAAACATGCACTCCCCAGCACACTACCTACAAAGGGAAGGTGTTACTTTCTTGCCTTCTTTAAAATTCTCCACTTTCTTTTTTTTCTTTTCTTTTCTTTTTTTTTTTTTTTTTGAGACAGGGTCTCAGGCTGTTGCCCTAGGTAGAGTGTCATGGCGTCATAACCAACTCCAACTCTTGGGTTCAAGCTATCCATTTGCCTCAGTTTTTCTATTTTTAGTAGAAACCATGTCTCCTTTTGCTCAGGCTGTTCTTGAACTCGTGAGCTCAAGCTATCCACCTGCCTTGACTTCCCAGCATGCTAGGATTACAGGCATGAGCTGAGCCTGGCATAAAATTCTCCACTTTTGATATTGTCTTAATAGTGACAACAGAGGAATAACTCATCAATATTATTTCAAATATGAGTAATGAGTTCTTAAGGTTGTTAGTGTTGTTGTTTTCCCCTATGTGTTTTCATCTAAATTTTCAATCTGTTCTGTCTGAGTTCTTTGTATTTTTTTTTTTCCTGTAAGGTGATCTGTAGAATGTACTGCTTTAGGGTCATGCTCTAGCCAGCTCAAGTATAGAAGACATGAACTTCAAACATAAGATATCCAGTTATCTTTTAAGTGCAGATTTTATTGTTTTGCTTTGCTTTTCATTTTTTTCTTCAAATAAATAAATGCTCTTAAGTGGGAAAAATTATAGTCCATATTTCATATCCTATACTGTTCTAAACAAATAGCAGATGCTTGATAAAAACCAGCTAACTAGAAATCATACAACTCTAAAGTCCATCATAACTGTAGAGGCCATAGATAAGGTCATGAAATAGAATAAATGAAAGACATAAGCGTACATAACAGTATGAAGAAAAATCAAATTAGGGGGAGAAACTATAATCACTAAAACCTTGGTCTTTAAATCTATTGTTTGGGGAGAACAACAGAAAAATTATAGATTCAGTGGCACATTTTTAATTTGACTTCTAAAATGTGTTACTGTAAGTTTAAAAAATTATAGAGAATATGTTTTTTAGTAGATTGTAAATATTCACTTTTAAAAATGCAGCTGACATGGCTGAGCACTGTGGCTCATGCCTGTAATGCTAGCACTCTGGGAGACTGAGGCAGGTAGAGTGAGCTCAAAAGTTCAAGACCAGCCTGGGCAAGAGGAAGACCCTGTATCTACTAAAAATAGAAAAACTAGCCTTTATAGTGACTCTGCTATAGTCCCAGCTGCTCAGGAGTCTGAGGTAAGGATCACTTCAGCCCAGAAGTTTGATGTTGCTGTGAGCTATGATGCCATAGGACTCGACCCAGGGCAATAGAAGGAGAGTCTGTCTCAAATAAATAAATAAATTTGTAAATAAATAAATAAATAAATAAAGCTGACCCTTCATTTTAAAACTGTCAAGGGAATCTAGAAATCATAGTGATTAGATACTTCCATAATCTATTTTTAAAAGTCCACAAACAAGTTTCTCTTTTAACAGACAGGACTTTGGGGGTGGGTAGGTTGGGGGTAGAGCAAGATGGCTGATCAGAAGGATAGTTCAGCTGAGCTCTCCTTGAATGACTGGGGAAAAGAGAGAACCCAGCATTACCTGGCACAAGGACTTTAGGCAGCGTCATATCTCAGGGAACACAGAGAGAAAGTGGTGATCTGGATACAGGATATGATCCAGAGTGGTGGAAATCTGATGAATTAGGCAAGTGATTATGATGAGTTGGGATCAGCTGGCTGCTTACAGAGGCTTGGGATGGGAGGAAGCCTTTCCAAAGATTTTACTTGTTAGGAGAAGCTGCGCATAGAGTGGAAAACTTGGAAGAGTAGGGGAATTTGAATAACATACAGCAATCAGATTTGAATGCTGGTTGGAGTGGAGTTGCCACAGGTTTGGTAGCTGGGTAGGGCAGCCATACTGGGAAGGTTTTGGTGGCCATGGGACTGCCATTGTGGGAAGGTCAGGAGAAGGTCCTGGCAGGGGCCTAAAGCATAGTCATCTTAACTCTGCCTGCCTGGATTAATACTCCATTCACCCTGGGGGCAGGCTGAGGGACTCCCACACCTCATGGGAATTGGAGTCAGTGGGGCATTGTGAGACCCACCTCTGATGGATTCTTGGGAGCTTTAAAATCCCAACCTGGCAGGGTCTGAATGCTGAGGAAACTATCAGGCAATAACCAAAGGCAACCAAGTTTGGAATAAGGACCATAGAGGTTGCTGGCTATGCTTTCTGTCTTCTAAAAAAACCCACAGTGCCACCTGGTGTCCTGGTGACACTTTGCAACATACTGTCATCAAGAACAAGGACTTCTGTTTAAAACAAAGTAAGCAGTGAGAAATAAAAAGGAGGAAGAGGCAGTGAAAAAGAAGTGAGAATACACAAGGAGGAACCAACAGAAAAATTCAGAATACATGCAAAACCAAAACAG
Organism: Galagoides demidoff; assembly: GCA_963574575.1. Lineage (NCBI taxonomy): Eukaryota > Metazoa > Chordata > Mammalia > Primates > Galagidae > Galagoides > Galagoides demidoff. The sequence continues at coordinate 8,167 of CAUYQV010087826.1, read as the reverse complement.
AGGAAGTCCCCCAAGGGACCACAAAGCAGCTACTGCAGATGATTCCACATAAAAACAATTAATGAACTTGACAGAAAGGAAATTTAAAATACAGATGATAAAGACAATAAAAAGAGTGGATGAGAAAATGGAAAGACAGAACCAAAAGTTGGATGAGAGATATGTAGAATATGGAAAGGATAGATGGAGTTTAAGAAAATCAAGGAGACAATCAGGGAATTTTGATGCAGAAAAAAGTATCAAAAATAGGTTAGACCATAGGGAAGGAATAACTTCAGAGATAGAGGATAACATTTTAAAGTTAACCCAGGTAGTTAAAGAGGCAGAAAAGAAGAGAGAGAAAGCAAAACAGGTGTTTAGAGACTCCACGAAGCATTCAAATATATGAAAATAGGGATTCCTGAAGGGGAAGATTATCCCAAAGGAATGGAAGCTTTACTGGAGACTACCATAAATGAAAACTTCCCTAAAGACTCTGGCATACTTTACTAAAGACCCTGACATACTCCTTTCAGATGGATATAGAACCCTGGGTCATCTCAACTCAAACAGAGCCTCTCCAAGATACATTGTAATAAACCTGTCTAAAGTCAAGATGAAAGAAAAACTCTGAAAGCAACAAAGAGTAAGCACCACCTGACTTACAGAGGCAGAGCCATTAGGATGACAGCAGACTTTTCAACTGAAACTTTCCAAGCCAGAAGAGCATGGTCATCCACCCTCAACATTCTTAAACAAAACAATTTTTAGCCCAGAAATCTGTATCTTGCTAAACTAAACTTCAAAATTGATGAAGAAACCAAATTTTTTGTGGATATTCAAGCACTGAGGTAATTTACCACAATAAGACCAGCTCTACAGGAAATACTTAGACCTATTCTCAACACTGAGCACCACCACCACCATCATGAACCAGCAGCACAGTAAACACCCAAGATAGAGGGTCAAAAGATAAAGGCCAAAACATAGCTTCCACAGTGGCACAAAGGATGAAACTGAACAATAGACCTTCACAAAATAAGATGAATAGAACTCCACCACACTTATCAATTCTCTCAATAAATGTCAATAGACTGAACTCACCACTGAAGAGGCATAGGCTAGCTGATTGGATAAAAATGCACAAGCCATCTATATGCTATCTCCAGGAGACATATCCAGCATTAAAGGACAAATCAAGACTAAGGGTTAAGGGATAGAAAACAGTATTTCAAGCAAATTAAAATCAGAAGAAAGGAAGGGTTACAATCTTATTTCAGATAGAAGCACATTTAAAGCAACTAAGGTTAAGAAAGACAAAGATGGACACTTTATACTAGTCAAGGGAACAATTCAACAAGAAGACATTACAATTTTAAGTATTTATGCATCTGGCTTAAATGCTTCCAGATTTATGAAACAGACCTTGATGGGTCTGAGCTATAAGATATCTCATAATACCTTAATAATTAGGGACTTCAACAACACTCTGACAGAACTGTACAGATCCTCTAATCAGAAACTAAACAAAGATACAAAGGACTTAAATGTGACTTTAGAACAAATGGAATTAATAGGCATATACAGAACACATCATTCCAAAGCTAAAGAATATACATCTTTCTCATCAGCCCATGGTACCTACTCCAATATTGACAACATGTTAGGATACAAATCAAACCTCAACAAAATTAAAAAATAGAAATTACACCATGTATCTTCTCAGACCACTAAGCAATAAAGGTGGAACTCAACTCCAGCAAAGAAGTTCCTCCCCATACAGAGGCTTGGAAATTAAATAGCCTTAGGCTGAATGAGAGTTGGATTCAAGAAGAGATAAAAGAGGAAATCTTTAAATTCCTCAAACATAACAGCAAAGAAAACACAAGTTACCAGAACCTGTGGGATACAGCAAAAGCAGTCTTAAGAGGGAAATTTATCTCATTAGAGGCCTATGTTCAAAAAACAGAAAGAGAGCACATCAACAAACTCATGAACCATCTTATGAAATTGGAAAAAGAAGAACAATCTAATCCAAAACCCACAAGAAGACAAGAAATAACCAAAATTAAATTAGAGATTAATGAAATTGAAAATAAAGAATCATTCAGAAAATTGATGAAACAAAAGTTAGTTTTTCAAAAAATAAATAAAATAGGTAAACCTTTGGCCAGATTAACTAGAACAGAAAAGTAAAATCTCTAATAACCCCAATCATAAATGATAAAGGTAAAATGAAAACAGATGCCACAGAGATACAAGACATCATCTCTGAGTACTACAAGAAACTCTATGCTCAGAAATTTGACAGTGTGGAGGAAATTGATTAATACCTGGAATCACAGCCTCTCCCTAGACTTAGTCAACAAGAAATAGATCTCTTGAATAGACTGATTTCAAGAACTGAGATTGAAGAAACAATAAAAAAAAAATAAGCTCCCAACAAAAAATAGCCCTAGTTTAGATGGATTCACACCAGAATTCTATCAAACCTTCAAAGAAGAACTTACACCCATAATGCAGAAATTATTCCAAAGAAGGAAGGAATCTTCCCTAACACATTCTATGAAACAAACATCACCTTGATACCAAAGCCAGGAAAAGACCCAATAAAAAGAATTTCAGACCCATTTCACTAATGAATGTAGATGCAAAAATTCTCAATAAAATCCTAGCTAATAGATTATAGCTACACATTAAAAAAATTGTTCATCATAAAAAAAAATTGTTCCTCATGATCTAGTAGGTTTCATCACAGGGATGCAAAGCTAGTTTAACATAGGCAAGTCTATAAATATAATTCACTATATCAACAGAAGCAAAAACAAAGACCATATGATCCTCTCAATAGATGCAGAAAAAGCATTCGATAAAATTCAGCATCCTTTTCTAATTAGAATACTTAAGAAAATAGGCATAAGTGGCACATTTCTTAAACTGATTGAAGACATCTACAACAAACCCACACTAATATTATACTGAATAAAGTAAAACTGAAAGCTTTTCCACTTAGCACTAGAATCAGACAAGGCTGTCCTCTATTGCCACTACTATTTAACATAGTGCTGGAAGTTCTAGCTAATACAATCAGGCAAGAGAAGGAAATAAAGGGCATCCAAATGGGGGAAGAGGAGATCAAACTCTCCCACTTTGCTGATATTATAATCTCATACTTAGACAACCTCCAAGACGCAACCACAAAACTCCTGGAAGTGATCAAAAATATATAGTAAAGTCTCAGCATATAAAATCAATGTCCACAAATCAGAAGCCTTTGTATATGCCAGTAATCACAAAGATGTGAAGCTAATCAAGGACACAATTCTTTTCACAGTAGCTTCAAAGAAAATTAAATACCTAGTAATATACCTAACAAAATAGGTGAAGGACCTCTATAAAGAAAATAACAAAACACTAAGAAAAGAAATAGCAAAAGATATTAATACAAATGGAAGAACATACCATGCTCGTGACTAGGAATAATCAACATTGTGAAAACATCTATACTTCCCAAAGCAATCTATACATTCAATGCAATCCCCATTAAAATAGCAACATCATACTTTCATGATTTGGAAAAAATAATTCTTCATTTTGTATGGAACCAGGAAAAAACCCACACAGCCAAGGCAATTCTTACTAATAAAACCAAGGCTGAGGGCATCAGCCTACCAGACTTTAGGCTGTACTACAAGGCCATAGGGATCAAAACAGCATGGTATTGGCACAAAAATAGGGACATAGACATCTGGAACCAAACAGAAAACCATGAAATGAGACTAACATCTTACAGCCACCTAATCTTTGATAAGCCAAACAAGAACATACACTGGGGGAAAGAATCCCTATTCAATAAATGGTGTAGGGAGAATTGGATATCCACATGTGAAAGACTAAAACTGGACCTGCATCTTTCTCCACTCACTACAATTGATTCAAGATGTATAAAAGATCTAAATCTAAGGCATGAAAGAATAAAAATCCTCAAAGAAATTGTGGGGAAAATACTTGAAATTATGGGACTGGGGAAAGACTTTATCAAGAAGACTCCCATGGCAATTACAACAACAAAATTAAACAAATGGAACTTACTTAAATTAAATAGCTTCTGTACAGCTAAGGAGACAATAACCAAAGCAAATAGACAACCATCAGAATGGGAAAAGATATTAGCATATTATGAATCAGACAAAAGCTTAATAACAAGAGTCTACAGAGAACTAAGATTAATCAACATTTTAAAAAGCCAAGAATCCCTTATATCAACGAGCAAGAGGGATGAATAAGACCTTCGCTGAAGAAGATAAACAAAACATGAAAAATGCTCATCATCCCTATTATCAGAGAAATGCAAACCCTAACCACCCTGAGATATCACCTAACCCCAGTGAGAATGGCCCACATCACAAAATCTAAAAGCTGCAGGTGGCTTGTGTAGATGTGAAGAGAAGGGAACACTTTTACATGCCTTGTGGGACTGCAAACTAATACAACCTTTTTGGAAGGATGTATGGAGAATCCTCAAAGAATTCAAACTAGACCTCCCATTTGATCCTGTGATCCCAATACTAGGCATCTACCCAGAAGAAAAACTATCTTTTTATCATAAAGACATTTGCACTAGACTGTTTATCACAGTTCAATTTACAATTGCCAAACTTTGGAAACCACCTAAATGCCCACCAACCCAGGAATGGATTAACAAGTTGTAGTGTATATACACCATGGAATACTGTTCAGTCACTAAAAAAGATGGAGACTTTACATCTTTTGTATTAACTTGGATGGAAGTGGAACACATTCTTATTAGTAAAGCATCACAAGAATGGAGAAGCAAGAATCCAATGTACTCAATTCTGATATGAGGACTATTGATGACGTGGTACATGGTGGTAGGTAGAGGAATGGGGGAGCACAAACAGGGAAAGAGGGAGGGGGTGGTGGGGTCACAGTGTGTGACACACCTCTTGGAGGCAGGACACAAGTATAAGAGGGACTTTACCCAACAAATGTAATCAGTATAACCTAGTTCTCTGTACTCTCAATGAATCCTCAACAATTAAAAAATTAATTTAAAAAGACAGAAATTTTATATACTTTCTTTTTCTCCTCAAACTCATATTTTTATACCACTGACTCACATAATTTTATTTCTTCTAGATTAATTTGTCATTGCAGCTGTTGATAGTACATAATTGACAGGTAAAAGTTCCTCATAAAATTATACTGGAGATGCATACTTAGTGGGATAGATAAGGTTTTCTCAATTTTCTAATATATTCCTGAATGATTATTACATATTGCTCAATGCGATAGGATTTACTGTCAGTACTATTTTAATTTTTTACATTGATCAATGTATCTACTGAATAAATGTCATTTACATGAATAAGTAGGTAGGACTGAAGTGAGTACTGTTATAGCAATGTCAGTCATTTTTAAAAGCTCTAAAACACATGCCAAAAATCACCTGGTAATCCATCTTCAAAAATCATGTTAATGATCTGCCAACTCTCAACTCACTGAGCTCCTCCTTTAATATTGTTGAAAGCAAGGAACTAGAATTAATCTACTTACAAAGGATGTGTTACCCAGACGTTTGCTTTCTCAATACCAATATTTTGTAGTTTTCCTTGTTTGGTGCCCTTGAGTTTTTTCTATCCTGGACTGAGACAGCATGGAAAGATTCTAGATGGGTGAGGGGTGACTGTCCTCTTGTAATGTGAGAGAAGAGTGGTTTTGAAGGGCGAGGGAAGTGGGGAGCAGCAGGATGGAGGCACATTCACAGGCAGATCACATTGCAGAACACAAGGGTGATGGTTTTTAAAGACAATGCCGACCTCCCTTTGTAAGTCCAAGTGTAGTCCCAGCAGGAAGATCAATGAACTAGAAGCTCTGGAGAAAGCTTCAGGGAGGACTCTTGAGATGAGTGGAGTGAATAGGTGAGATTTAGACAAGCAGAGGAGGGTTGAGAGGATCACCTAACTGAAAGGCACAAATGGAGCAAAGGCCTTGGCTATGGTGTCCCAATAGAAGACCCTTGGAGTGCAGTGGCCTGGAAAGGCCCCCCTGCTCCACCCTTTGGCTGCATCACTCCCATCGTAGAGTTTATAATGAAAAGTAATAGCACTGTGACTTTAGAGATAAAAATGAAGAAAAAAACCTCAAATGCTTATAGGAATCAGGCAGGTTGCATAAAGCAAAGCAGCTGCCGGGAGAATGTCATGGTGCGTGATGTACACCATGGAAAGTTGTCTGATCCCAGGGGCAGCCTTGCTCAGACACAGTGGGAAGATGGGTGCAGTGTTGCAAGTCTTTCTATTTTTTTCAAGAGAAATGGAAATCTTGACTTGAAGGTAAAACTCTTCCACTGTGCAAGACACAAAATATTTGTGGGATGTCTAAAGCATCAAAAGCTGAACTATTCTGCCCTCTGTAAGGACAGATCCCCAGAACAAAGCAGATGTTTAATCAATATATGTCAGCTGAATGAAATCCCTTTAAAGCCCTCCTTACCATCCTTCTAGTCCCACAGTACCTGAAGATTCACCACTCTGAAGAGTAGAGTCCAAAGCCACAACACCAAGTGTCTTTTGCCTGCAGCTGACTCCTTTCCTCTCTTGACCCATGGGAAGAACAGGTGCATCCATGCCTACCTCCAGGTCCTCTGTAGGAGCCTGTTCTCTGTTTTTGCTCTCCTAACATTTCCATATATCTGTTTGTTTCTTTCTTACTATTTTTTACCCCTGCCTCGGATTCCCTCATGTATTTATTTCATCCTGATGTACTCTATGCATTTTGTAAGCCTGCTTGAATCCTTTTTGGAATGAGGTAGGGTATAAATAAATGAAAGTATTGTCTCTGGAGCCCACCTCTTCCCCTACCAGAATTTTTAGCCCTGGGCCAATGGGGATGCTACTTAATAAATTACTGATCGTGTGTATCCTGAAGGTAATGGAGCTTCCAAAGGTGCAGAACAAACCACCAGAGAGTTGTTTAAGCACTGGGAAAATCTGGCCTGATACGTTATTCCAATCTATATTTATGTTCATGGCTTACAAAGCACCCCAAGGCCTTTTGGGATAAGAGAAGCAGCATGAATCCAAGAAAATATTATTAAGTAGATTTATTTTGGGTTGCTAAAGAGTGGGAGGCCCTCTGGAGAACGGCTGGAGGAGAATGAATTATGTTTTGCAATCTCCAACACTTGTCTTTTGAAAGCGTCCCTCACTGAACCACTGGCACCCTCCCTAATAGTTTCAGCTAATCTTGTTGCTATAGTTACAACAATTAATTATATGTTTAACTAGCCTTACTAGTACACTGCAGCAATTCAATTAGAATCTGATTTTATTCTTCCTATACTTTTTGGAGTATTTTTTTTTTCAGTCTCTTGCTCCGAAAACTGGCCATAAAATGGATTGAAAGAGTACCAGAGATGTTCATCCCAATTCCCAGTGGCATTTTTAGGTAGAACTTGATGAGACAGGGCATTGTTGCCCTGACAAAGATCTTCATACAAGAGCCAAATTATTTGAGAAAGCAAACCCAACAGCTGAGCAAACCATAAAACGAATACCCTGTGGCTATAGGCCGATATGAAGCAATATTTTTTGCTCTTAATTTTAACAACATGCAGTAGAAACTCCATAGTTGACCACCTCCCCACATTGACCACCTCCTTATATTAACCTAATTTTCATAGACTGTGTATCTGTACAGTAGACCTAGTTCCTCATGTTGATCACCTCTGTATACTGACTATTCTGTTATAGTCCCTTGAGTGGTTACCTCAAAGAGGTTCTGCTGTATTTTTTAATTATTTCTTATTAAATCATAACTTTGTACATTGATGCATTTATGGGCTTCAGGGTACTGCTTCAATATAAAATGTGAAATGCTTACATTGAACTAAGTAACACATCCATAACAATTATACTCATTTCTTAATAGTTTTGAAATGTACTATTGTATCATGCACATTAGGTGAGGTCCCTGCAAATGCCTTCCCTTTCCCCCTCCTCCCATGTCTCCCTTCCCCTCCCCTCTCTCTCTTTTCCCTTCTACTTTCTGGACTATAATTCCACAGAACTCTTCATCCTGCAAAACTGAAAACACCACGCTCGTTAAACAGTAACTCCCCGGACACCTCTCCCAGCCCCTGGCAAACACCATTCTACTTTATGTC
>CAUYQV010087824.1:0-12254 GCA_963574575.1 Galagoides demidoff | reverse complement strand
GTGCTATAGACATCACAGCTCACAGCAACCTCAAACTTTTGATTTTAATCAAATCTCTTGCCTCAGCTTCCTAAGTAGCTGAGACTACAGGTGCCTGCCACAATGCCCAGCTATTTTTTTGTTATAGTTTTCATTGTTGCTTCGCAGGCTTGGGCTGGGTTTGAACCTGCCAGCGCCAGTGTATATGACGAAGACCCTAACCACTGAACTACAAGCTCCAAGATGATGTTGGTATTTTAATTGAGATTGCATTGAATCTGTATATTGCTTTGAGTAGAATAGATATTTTGACAATGTTGATTCTTCCCAGCCAAGAGCATGGTATGTTCTTCCATTTGTTAATATCTTCTGCTATTTCTTAGAGATTGATAATTCTGTTTGTAGAGATCCTTCACCTCTTTTGTTAGGTATATGCCTAAGTATTTCATTTTCTTTGAAGCTACTATAAGGGGAATTTTGTTACTGATTTGTTTCTCAACTTGGCTGTTATTGGCATATACAAAGGTTACTGATTTGAGGAAGTTGATTTTATACCCTGGGACATTACTGTATTTCCTGATCACTTCAAGGAGTCTTGTGGTTGACTCTCTGGGTTTTCTAAGTAGAAGATCGTATCATCAGCAAAGAGGGAGAGTTTGACCTCTGCTCCCCCATTTGGATGCCCTTTATGTCCTTCTATTGACTGACTGCATTGGCTAGAAATCAGAACTATGTTGAATAGTAGTGGCAATAGTGAACATCCTTGCCTCATTTCAGTTTTATTCCATTCAATATGATATTAGCTGTGGGTTTGTCATAGAATGCATTAATCAGTTTAAGAAATGTGTCCCCTATGCCTATATACTTAAGTGCTCTTGTTAGAAAATGATGCCAACATTTATCAAATGCTTTTGTTGCATCTATTGAGAGGATCATATAATCCTTGTTTTTGCATCTATTGATATGGAGAATTATATTTATGGATTTTCATGTGTTAAACAAGCCTTGCATCTCTAGATCAAGCCTTCTTGATTAAGATGTATAAATTTTTTAATGTGTAGCTGTAATCTATTTGCTAGGATTCTGTTGAGTTAGTGAAATTGGCCTGTAGTTCTCCTTTTCATTTGGATCTTTTCCTGGGTTTGGAATCAGAGTGATGTTTGCTTCAAAGAAGATGTTGGGAAAATTGATTCTTTCTTGATGTTTTGGAATAGCTTCTGTAGTATATGTACAAGCTCATCTCTGAAGGTTTGATAGAATTCTATTTGAAGCCATCTGGCCCCCAAATTTTTATTTTTTTCTGGATGCTTTTTTATTGTTTCTTCAATATCAAGGGCGTGATATTGTTCTATTCAAGGGATTTACTTCTTCCTGGTTAACTCTAGGGAGATGGTATGATTCCAGGTATTGGTCCATTTCCTTCACATTGTTAGATTTCTGGGCATAGAGTTCTTTGTAGTAGTCAAAAATAATGTCTTGTATCTCTGTGGTACCAGGTGTTATTTCCATCACTTTGTTTCTAATTGAGTTTATTAAAGTTTTCTCTTTTCTGTGTCTAGTTACTCTCAGCAATGCTTTGTCAATTTTATTTATCTTTTCAAAGAAACATCTTTTTGTTTCATTCATTTTTCTGAATAATTCTCTTGTTTTCTCTTTTATTTATTTCTGATTTAATTTTGATTTTTTTTCTTCTGCTAGGATTAGAATTGGATTGCTCTTCTTTTTCTATTTCTTTAAGATGATTTATTAGGTTTTGATGTTCTCTCTGTTTTTTAGAGGGAGGGTTGGTGATATTTGGGAAAAATTTCCAGTTATGGGTATATTATAAAGGCTATGTTATATTAGAATAGAATACTTTCAGAAGAGAGGAAAATAATGAAGAGAGTTATTTAAGTCCTAGCATATAAGGGAATTTCAGGAAATATATGTTATGTAGAAGAAAGAAGATGAGGGAATTTCAGGAAATATATGTTATATAGAAGAAAGGAAACAACATTGGAATGACAGGACAGTGAAAAAAAATGAAAGCAGTTTTATATATTTGCAAAACTATCAAGAGGTACTAAACATATTGACTTTTTCTACAGATTTAGATTTTAAAAGAAACATCTTCACTGAACAGTTTTAAACAAGTACTACTATTTTTAGTTTGGCACAGAGTTGAATTTTTTTTAAGCTAGTACCAAATACAACTTTAAAATATTTCCTTATTGTATTATATGGAAAAAATTAAAAAAAGATTCAATTCATAATTCTGAATAAATGACACTGAAAATTCCTTTTTCTCCAATTTCCAGTTGCTTACACCCAGCAGATTCCCTGGAGATTAGCTCCTTCTTGTTAGGCTAATCTCCTAACTCCTAACTCCTAATCTCTCTTGTTAGGCTTGTTATTCTCCCAACATCTTGTTAGGAAGTGCTAGCTATTATATGTCCTCCTCTTGTCTCAGCTCTTCATTAGGTACATAGATTTATTTACTTTTCTCTTTGTTACTTTCCTGGAACCAGGACAGTCCAAGAGTTACTCAACCAAAGAAGAAATTTACTTCATGTCTGCAAAGGGAGGTGGCTGCAGGCAAGAAATGTGTTTGCTAATATCCATACATCATTATCCACAAATATGAAAGATACAACACTCTAAAAAATAACAGGTTTATTTTGATGATGAATTATATCCTATGTTTTTCTAAGTGTTAAGTAAAAGAACATTCAGTGATGATACTGCAGAAAATGTTACTTCTGGAAACAATAAATATTTTCTTCAAAATTTTCCCCCTGAACATGGTGGCATAATTACTATTTCTGTATATTTACCTCAAAATTTGAGGGAATATTTTTCCCTATATACTTGAAAGCAGACCTTGTGGAATGAGGCAATATGAGTTATTTATTGTTAAAACAAAACTAATAAAGTGCAGCCATAAATTTTCATTTGTTTGCTTTTAAAGTCTTATCCATGGATTTTAAATTATTTTTAATTCCACAGTGTCTTAGGTTTGAGCTGAAATTATTTAAAGATAAATGCAAGATATAAATTTTGGAGATATTTATTTGTTGATAAGTGTAAGCATAGCAAAGAAATATTTTTGCTCAGTTTAGTTTTTATTTTTTAAACAAAAAGTCACTTCATCATTTCATATAATGATTTTTGGTAAAGCCAAGTTTTGATTCTAAATTTTTCTGGAAAAATAAGTTTGCAGCATATATGTAGCAGAATGTCATGCAAATGTGTATTTTCATGAATGTATCTATGAATGTTGAGTGAAAGTAGTAATTAATTCTGTGATTAATACATTGACGTTAGCAACTAAAATGGAACAGCTTATTGTCAATCTAATTATTCCCATCATCTTGTCAACTGAACATGATAGTGATGACCTTCACTATGTGATGATTTACACAAATGTTGGTCAATAATGATTGAAATAAGTACATGCTACTCTGGTAAACTTAAATTTTAATAAGGTAAGGCACGTTATTAAAATGAATGCTTAATATAGGTGATCCATATGGAATAGTCAATCAAGAGAATCTAAAATTTGAAAATATTTTACTTCATTTGGAGAGTTTTTTAAAGCTCTAAAATTAGTGTTTAATATTCTATTTTGTTTTACCTTATTTCAGCAAATGAAGTCAGAAACTTAAAAATGTATTACATTTTTTAAAATGCTACACTTGAAATCACTCTAAATTAGGCATTTTGTTAATTTTATACAAGAGAATACGTAAAATAATTCTAGTGAAACTTGAAATCTCGTTTATTTTTTAATTTATACTTTATTTCATTCCATAAAGCAATTTAGAGAGCAAGGTTGTTCCTTAACTTACAGTTTCCAGTACCGAATCTAACTTTAGGTCTATCTTTTTAGTTTAATTTATACTTCTATAAAATTTTCTTAAGAAAGGCTAAAATGAAATAAAAACTGACATGAGGAAAATATCTCAATGTGTCATAAAAATAACGTGTATTTGTAGGAGAAGAATATTCACCTATTTATAGATCCCCTACAATCATTTAACAAGAAAAGTAGATGATAAGCATTGGCCTATTAAGTTTGCCAAAGAAAAAATAGTTTTCTTTAGTGATTAAGCTCATTCTGTCAAATTATGATATCAATGTAACTCAATCTGCTTCAAAAATGCATATCCCATTCCTCCTACACTCCTCTTATTTTAAGCAGGTGATTTTCCAACTTTACAAAATAGCAGATTATTTAAGGCACAGCTAATATGCATATATACACATTTCATAAGAATTTAACATGTAAATAAAACTGATTTCTTCATGTGGAATTTACAATTTTAGAAGATAATTCCAGCTGGTAGTCCAGAGCAGAGGGAGCTTGTCTAATGAGAACAAACTAAATTCTGAAATACACAGCGTTGCCTTCTCTTACTCTACGCTCCATAAATCGTACACTATAGCCACAGGCAGGATTCAGTGCCTGGCTCAAGGGTCAAAGAGAAATGCAAGAGTTGTCTTTCCGAAGTTTCTGTTTCTCAAATTAGACTGCCTCATAGGGACCCAAGTGCCTTTCCAAGGGGATTATCTTGAATTATAAATTTTGATACTTTGGGCATAAGTTCAACTTAACCAGAGAGGAAAATTTCTAAAGATATTTAAGATAATTTTTGTGTCTAATGGATAAAATTTACTTGTAGGATCTTGTCCAATGTATAATCATCCCTACATTTTTGAAGATCCTGTCATTAAAGAGCATACAGTGCTTATAAACCAAGGAATGTACTAAATGTAGGACACAAGATTAGAACATCAAGATTTTGTAGGACTCTGGAAGCAAATTAACTTACCTTTTCCTTTAAAGTGCTTACCAGAGTAAGTTAAAATCACATAGTAGGACACTAGGTAAAGAATACATGCGTAAGGGTAACTGTTAAAGCACATTTATCTCAATTGTGTAAGTTTGTGTTTTAAGTCTGGCCCTACAAAGTGGAAAGCTTAATTCATCAATTTTTGTTACAGTATTTCTAGTGAGTTGAAGGGGGCAGACAGTTAACTCGTGATCATTTATGTAAAAGCATGTACAAGAGCTGGTCTAAAAGCAGCTTAGTGCGGGACAACAAGCTGCACCTGAAATCATCCTGTGACCTATCTCAGGGACACAAAAGTTGAATGATGCACATTTGAGGAATTTTACAAAACAGTGTTATTGGATTTTGATAATAGTGTTGCTTCATTGATTAAATTCAACCATTTTTGGTCTCTGCTTCCTATCAGGGTTCCTTGGTTGAAATACTTTTTCATTATATTACGTATAGCTTATCCATTCCATAGCATTTTCTAAATTATTGAATATGTCATTTATTTATTTTTATTAAATCAAAACTGTACATTGCTGCATTCATAGGATACAATGTGCTGATTTTATATAAAATTTGGAATGCTTACATCACACTGGTTAACATGGCCTTCACCTCACTTATTTAATTGTTGTGTTAAAACATTTATAGTCTACTCTTAATAAATTTGACTTATACTCTTGTAATATGCACAATAGGTGAGGTCCCACCAATTACCCTCCCTCCACTTGGCCACCCCACTCCTCTTCCCTCACCTTCCTCTTCTCTCTTTCATTCTGAGCCATAGTTGATGAATATGTCATTTTAAACTTTGCACAACACTTAAGCTACTTTCTAAGACTTATTAAAGAGCCATAGCCACTCTGCTTATATCAGCAGGCAGGGGAGAGTTGTAAAGGTTAGTAGCTGAAGGACGAGCCATTCTGACTGATGGGGAGAAGGGGCACTAGGAGTCCTGATTAACTCATATACAACTAATACTGAAAAGTTGTCCACTCAATACTCACCTTCTTAAGGCCTCAATTACTATTAAGCAAGAAAAAAAGTGTAAAGATGAAAAAAAAAAGCTTCATAAGAGTTATAATATGATCAGAAAAATAGTATTCTTCAAAGTTAAAAAAAATGGAACACATTATATGAACTAATTTGGTTCTTTAAGAAAATTCCGCTAGATTATAAGGGATTAGTTAGAGTCCTGCTGCTCATATGGGCAGATAAACAATCAGAGAGGCTCCATTAATTGGGTGGCACCAAGCTGGGCTAAGCACCGGGAAAGCATGCATCACAGGAAGGAGGTCCTTAGATGCAGGCTAATGGTCAGGACAGAGGCCCCTACAGTCTGTCTGGACAGCGGGCCCTCCAGCCACTACCTCGGTGATTTCCAGAACTTGGATGGTAACATTGACCTGCTGAGTAGGGTATAGGGGAATCCTCAGAGGACATGGACTTGCTTACATGAAAACACATATGAATGATGATAATGACATTTGTTGGGCAAGTAAATCTAGTTCTAGGACCCAGGCAGGGAAGAATAATGAAAGTGATAAGATGAAGAATTGAATCATACATATCCACACAAGAGAAAAACATGTTTGATTCAAGAAGGGGAGGGTGAGAGAATGGAGGGGACTAGGTAAGCTCTCACCTATGAGATGTATACGTGGCACACCTCCTGTGTGAGGGGCTCTACTGAACTTGGACATTATTTAACAAACACACACAATGTAACCTAATTTATGCATCTTTATTTTAATCTGAATTTTAAAAGTAAATACATAAAATTTAAATAGAGTTGAATCATGAAAATAAAAGAGCAGCACCATTTAAAAATAAAATGATAGATTAGAAGACTACACATGAACAAAACGAGTAATGCTGCCGGTGTTAATAATGAAGTCCCAATATTGCACAGAGACACTGAAGCAAATAGCAAATGAGAAGCAAGTTTACAATTTTGCCAGGGTATTTTATGTGAAAACCTTTTATATATGTAAAAAACAGTATAGCACTACCTCAAAATCTTACTTGAAGTTTTAAAATAATAGAAAATATTGTAAAGATACTATGTGGAGATTAAGAGTCTAGTTTCTATTACTAAAAATAATTTTGAAAAGGCTTAGCATCTGTACTATTTTTCAAAGTAGCACTAAATCTGTACTAATATACTTATACTCTTGTTCCCTCTATGTTTCCTATTCACTGAGCCATAGTAAAGAAGTCGTGCATTTCAAAGCAGCTACATAGAGTCTATTGAATTTACCCTTGAAGCACCCACCCCCCAGATAACATCTATGCGATGCAACTGTGTTTTGTGTGTGTTGAGAGCCAGGATAGAGTGAAAAAGGTGGACAGAAAGGAGAATGAAGGAAAAATAGAAATTCCAAATACTTACTTTACCTACATGAGATTATCTGTATCACTAATCTTATGACATGTCAGTACATAAATGATCAAATGTATATTAAGAATAAATATAAACTAGAATTGAAGATACTCAGACTGGTTTCACATTCTGACTCTGTTACTAGCTGGAGCTATTTTTCCTTTCTGTGCCCTTCATCTTTAAAGGGAGAAAACAATGGGGACGTCTTGAGGGGCATTGGAATAATGTTTGTAAAACTCACAGAATAGTGTGGCACATGGTGTTGTTTGTCAAAGAAATAAATGATGTAAAATTAAATGTCTATACAAATTGAAGGATAAATATATACATTAACATTGACAGAATTATTGCCACATATAAGAACAATTAATTATGTGTGCATACAAACTTTCTTCTATATATATAAAATATGACATTTCTCTCTGAATAATAAACCCTAGACAATAGTATTTAAACATCCCAGGCGATTGTGCTGATGTTTGTGTTTATAATTATTTGAAATCACTATCCCATACTATAATGTACTCATGGATAAAGGACAGTTTTTTTTTTTTATAGTTTGTTAATGTGTAATATTTGCTGTAGGTTATTTGCATATACTTTGTAGTATGCAATTGATTTGTAATTTATAGGACTTAGAAGTCAAATTTTGTGCTTATATAATAGCAAATAATATACAATACAATAAAATACACAATAAAACTTACATTCCATAATTGTCATTTGTAATACTTATAATGGAAGCTGAAATTTAATGTGGATCATTACTTTACTAAAACTTGTATATTAGATAAAAGTCATTATAATATTCTAATCACTTTATCTCTTTATCTTATTTGAATTTTCAAATAATATATTTTGTGTAATTAGAGTCTCCACATACATTTTAATCATTTTAACCATGCATAAAAATTCTTAAAATTATGTAGATTTATAATGATCTGTGAACTCTCACATTCCAAGATTCTCTTACATTTTGCTCATTCTTATTTATGGTAAAGAATAATTCAGAATCAAAATGTCTTTATTGTGTAGTCACAAATCAAAAGCACATATGAGAAAAGTATAAAGAATGCAAGCGAAACTATCATTTTTCTGAATATATTCAGGTATCCATAAGAGGACATTATTTTGTGCAATAATAATAAGTACCTATTTATAGGCAGCTCTTTTTAAAATCTTAAGGATAATAATTTCACACTGTTAAATTTATACACTTTACTCATAAAAGTTATTTAAAATATATCTAACAGATATTAAAAATATATCTATTAACGTCAATCAAATAATTGGAAAGAAAATGTATATTTGAAAATAATAAAATTCAAGATATGTACATATAGTTTTTAAAATTTTTGTGACTATATTTTTCTTATCATCCTCTTCTTTTATCCTTAGTATCTGAGATAACTAACAATTATAGGGCTTAGTATAGAACTCAGCTATGTCACTTAATATTTGAGTCACATTAGTTTTAAATTGTTACCAATAATCTTGATATTTATAGCACTTTTTTCTCTCTGCCCTGGCTAACATCACCAGAAAGTTAGGTTTTCTATCTTTGGAGCTCCTAGAGCACTTCATTCAAATCTCTGTTATATTGCATTATATACAGTTGTGCACTTTATGTGTACACGACGTATGTGCACATTACCATTGATGATGGACAACATGTAAGATGGTAGTCCTTTTGATTATAATGAAGCTGAAAAATTCTTATCATCTTGTAGAGTTCAGATACGTTTAAATACACAAGTATGATTGTGTTGTAATTGCCTACAGCATTCAGTATAGTAATATGCTGTACAGGTTTGCAGCCTAAGAGCAAAACCCATACCATGTAGTCTAGATGTATAGTGGCCTATCTCATCTAAATGTATATTAAGTATGCTCTGTAATGTTTGTAAAAGGAAAAAATATATATCTAATGATGCATTTCTCAGAATGTATTACTGCTGTCAAGCAATGCATGACTGTATTTTTGCCAACCCTCATGAGATTGTACATTCTTAATTGGGAATAGATAAATGAATTATGTATTTTCATATTCCCAGAAGCCACTGCAGCTCCTGTCACATAACAAGCACTTGATAATTTTGGATCAATAAACACACTAAACATGACAATTCAAGTCAGCACCATCTTTTCTTAATACAAGTAATTGGCTATGGGTTTTCCTTAATGTCACTAGAGTAATTTGAAGTATTTTAACTACAGTATCTTAATTAATTTGTTAATAAAACTCTATTATATATATTATAATAATAAATAAAATCATATATGATACCAAAGAATAAAATTTTTCTATGGAACTTGGCTTAAGGATAGAATGTTTACAGACTGATATCCATTGTGAAGAGAGATGCAAAAATTCTCAATAAAATATTAACAAGCTAAAGTCAGCTGCACATCAAAAAATAATTCATAACAATTGAGTGGGCTTCATCTCAGAGATACATGGGTGATTCAACATATACAAATTTATAAATATAACTTACCACATAAATAGATGGAGAAAAAGCATTTGCCAAAATTCAGCACCAATTTAGGATAAAAATACTTAATAAAATTGATACAGATGTAGCATACCTCAAAATTATAAAGGCCATATATGACAAACCTACAGCTAGCATCATATTGAATAGGGAAAAATTGAAAGCATCCTTACTTAGAACTGGAAACAGTCATGGTTACCCATTTCACCACTTGTATCAGACAGGGCTGGAAGTGCTAGTCAGAGCAATCAGGCAAGAGAAGGAAATCAAGGATATCAAAATGGGGGGAAAAGAGGTCAAATTATCACTCTTCACTGATTGTATGATCTTATATCCAGAAACATCCAAAGATTTAAAAGACTTGTGGATTTGAGAAATGAATTCATTAAAACCCCACATTAAAAAAAATCAATGTACCCAAATCAATAGCTTTCATATACACCAACAACAGTCAAGCTGAGAATCAATTAAAAGATCAATTAAAAGATAAAATAGTTTTCACAGTAGTGACAGAGAAAATAAAATACCTAGGAATATATTTAAGGAAAAAGATGAAAGACCTATTTAGGGAAAATTATTAAACACTGAGGAAAGAAATTATAAAGGATGTAAACAGTTGGAAAAACATATCATTCTCATGCATCAGCAGAATCAACAATGTTAAAATGGCTTTTCTTTTTCTTTTCTTTTTTTTTTTTTTTTGTTGCAATATAGTCCATAGGTGTAGTCCCTCTACAAGCCCTCCCAGCCTCCCTTGCCCTCCTTCATTCTAGGCTATAGTTGTGTTTCATTTTTCACATGCATGTGAGTGATTGTGAATTGGTTTCACAGTAGTGCTGAGTACATTGGATATATATTTTTTTCCATTCCTGAGATACTTTACTAAGAAGAATATTTTCTAGCTCCATCCATGTAAACATAAAGGAGGTAAAGTCTTCATTTCTTTAATGCTGCATAGTATTCCATGGTACACATATGCCACAATTTATTAATCCATTCAAGTGTTGATGAGCACTTGGGCTTCTTCCATGCTTTGGCAATTATGAATTGAGCTACAAAGAACAATCTGGTGCAAATATCTTTATTGTCAAATGATTTTTGGTCTTTTGGATATGCACCTAGAAAAAGAATTGCAGGATCACATGGCAGGTCTATATTTAGATCTCTGAGTGTTCTAAAAACGTCCTTCCAAAAGGAATGTAGTAGCTTGCATTCCCACCAGCAGTGAAGAAGTGTTCCCTATTCTCCACATCCACACCAACATCTGTGGTTTTGGGATTTTGTGAACAGAAGCTTCTCTGATGAAGACAGGCACATGGTCTACAGACACATGAAAAAATGCTCATCATCATTAATCATCAGAGAAATGCAAACCAAAACTACTCTGAGACACCATCTAACTCCAATAAGAGTAGCCCACATTATAAAATGGCTTTTCTCCCCAAAGTGATTTACAGATTCAGTGCGATCCCCATTGAAGTATCAAAGCCATTTTTGCAATTCTAGAGAAAATAGTTCTACATTTCATAAAGAATCAGAAAAGACCCTAAATAGCCAATGCAAGTTTACATAGCAAGAACAAAGCAGTCAGCACTATTTTACTGGATTTCAGGCTATGCTGCAATGCTATCATAACCAAAATAGCATGGTATTGGCACAAAAACAGAGACATAGACCTATGGATCAGAACAGAGAACCTAAAGAAAAAATCATTCTCATATTCCCATGTGATTATTAACAAAACAGATAAAAACTTACACCAAGGAAAAGAATCCCTATTCAGTAAATGGTGCTGGAAAAAACTGGATAGCTACGTGGAGAGATTGAAACAGGTTTGCCCACTCCCCCCATTCACAAAAATTAATTCACAGTGGATAAAACTAAAATCTAAGGCATGAAACTATACAAACTCTAGAAGTAAATGTTGGAAAAACTCTTACATATTGGCCTAGGGAAAGAATTTATGGGATGACCCTCAAAGCAATCAAGCAATAGAGAAAATAAATAAATGGTACCCATGAATTCAAAACAGTTTCTGCACAGTTAAGGACATAAGCAATGGAGTAGAGAGACAGTCTACTGGGTGAAAAAATATTTGCATGCTATATATTTAATAAAGGAGGTAAAACCAGAATATATAAAGAACCCAAGCAAAACAGCAAGAAAAAAATAAATGTCATTAAAAAGTGGGCAATACACAGAAGCATTTCACGTGAAGAAAGTTGAATGGCCACCAAACACATGAAAAAATGCTCTTCCTCTCTAATCATTAAGGAAATGCAAACCCCAAACAAGATGAGTTATCATCTAACTCCAGTGAGAATGGCATGTAGAAAAGTCCCAAGACAACAAGTGTTGGTGCAGATGTAGAGAAAATGAAACACTTATTAACTGCTGCTGGGACTGCAAACTAGTGCAGACTCTATGGAAAGTGGTATGGAGATAATCAAAGAGCTCAAGGTAGACCTGCATTTGATCCAACAATCGCACTACTAGGGATCTTCTCAAAAGAAAAAAAAAAAGCTTTTTATATAAAAAGACACTTGCATTCAAATGTTTATAGCAAGACCATTCACA
>CAUYQV010087823.1:0-30283 GCA_963574575.1 Galagoides demidoff | reverse complement strand
CTCCATTCAGTAAGATATTAGCTGTGGGTTTGTCATAGATTGCATCAATCAGTTTAAGAAATGTGTAATCTATGCCTATCGTCTTCAGTGTTCCATTTAGGTGTCATCTTTTCTAAGAAGCCAATCCTGATTCCCCTCCATTCCTAAACTCGTATTAGATTGGCTGTTCTGGAATTTCACTTTGCATTTTACATGTATCTATCTCAGCAGTCAGTCACCTTGCAGTGCAATTGTTTGCTTTCTCAACAAGACTTAAAGGCAGAGGTCACCTCTTTTGAGTCATCAGTTATCACTCCCTGTCCACTTCTTGTACATCCATCTTTGGCAGTAGTTCTGATGATCTGCTAATGAAGTAGCATAGTTTGACAGTTTATAGTGCTGAATTTGGAATCAGACACATACAAATTGAGTCCAACTTTTTAATCCTCTATTTTGTCATTTGTTGAGCAGGAATAAAAATGGTATCTGTCTCAAGAATAAAGTGCTAGGTTCAGTTAAGTGCTCAAAAACTATTATTTTCTGACTTTAATTTTCATCAGAAGATAAACCTGAATATCAAACTCACCTCTGTAAGTTAAATGCATGGGCTCTGAGGCATGGATTTGGAAATCTCCATATTGATGCTTCAACATAATAATGGATTATTTACTGGTTCTTGAGTATTTAAGATTGCTAGATAAACTGCATTTTAGATAAGTTAGGTTAGGTTTTATTATAGGACTCCTGTTCAGATGCTATGACCATTATGCATCTAATTTGAGGTTTTGGACCCCAAATCTAAGCAAAACAAAGCAACACTCCAAAACAAAATAATAACAAAACTCAAATTTGAACAACTTCAACCAATAAGACAAGAATTTAGAGAGGGAATTAAATATCTACAAACGTGGTTTGCATTTTCCTAAGTAAACCCAGCTCCAGCATCAGAGTATGCTCTTCTACCTGAACTCACAACACAGTAGTCTCTTTACAAACCAGGAAGAAGGAATCAGGAGATTACAGGCTAGAATTACATAATAGTCAACTGCTGGTTGATAGTTCACCATGAAACCCAGCTGTTCTTCTGGCTCCTTGTTGACCTTTATGGCTCTGATACCTTCTTCCATTTTTTTCATCCATAATTATTAATTGAACACCTACCATGAGCTGGGCACTAGGCTGAGTATGGGTTCATGACTGTGCGAGTGTGAGTGGCTTGTCTTCTGACTCACACTTTTTTGTTAACATAGTTCCTCATGCTCCTGTGCCTCCCTCAAGTTCAGATTTCTACTAATATAATTCATAGAGTAATAAATACTTAGTCTTCATTTCTTCTGGGGCCTGTGTACTCTCTTCCTCTTTATTCATGAATTAGCTTCCAAACTCTCAGTCTGCAGTACAGTCACCCATGTCTTCCCTTCACTCCTGAGTAATCTTCCTAACAAAACCCAACTTTCAGCAATGGAAGCTTTGCTTAGATTGCTGAGATTGCTGCTGTAAGCACCTTGGTCTACAGTCTTCTTATTCTGAAACCTAACCAGCCTTGCTAACCAGAGCTGGTTAACCTTTATATGTATTTTTCTGAGGCAGCATTGTCTGATAAAAATATAATGCAAACCACATATATAATTTTAAATTTTTCTAGTAGCACATTAAAAAAGTAAAAATAAACAGGTGAGATTAATTTTAAAACAAATTTTATTTAGCCAAACATATATAAACCTTTACCACTTCAACATGTAATCAGTATTAAAAACTCTTCATGAAATACTTTTGTTTTGTCATAATATTTCAAATAATATGCAAAAATGTTTTGTCCAGTGTATATTCCACATTGATAGTGCAATAGTGTGTTTAGATTTGGAGCACCCATATTTCCAGTGTTCAGCAGCCCCATGGGGCTAATGACTACCATGTTAAACAGTGGAACTCTAAGAGATTTTTTTTTATCTATCCCCCTATCTATTTATCAAAACATTTCTTAGACACTTTATGTCCAGCAAGCACTCTTTTAAGTCATTATATCATGCAGAGAGAATACATAGTTCTTGTTCTCAAGTGGCTCCATAGTACATGAAACAACAGAGAAGCACTTTAGCTACTTCAGAAAAAGCATACTTACAATGACAATGACAGGCTATGCACAAGATACAAAGGGCATATGGAGGAAAAGCATCCAGGAAAGGAATGTTTGCTGGAGGAGGTGATGTTTGAACTTAATCTGAGGAAGTGAGTAGGACAATAAAGACACGAGGACATAACAGAGCTTGCCAGAGCAGGGTGAGTGTAGTGACATAAATATTTGAGTATGACTGGGGCCAATAGCAGAGGGTAGAGAGGTGAAGCAAGAGAGATGGTTAAGAGACATATCACAAAGGGCCAGGTGTCTGTGTAATGAATACATATGAATAAAATAGAGTGTAGTGTAGTGAGTAAAATAGCGTATAGACAGTGGACTCTGGAAGTAGACTCCTTGTGTTTGAACTGAGCCTTTATACTAGTTCTATGACCTTGGGAAAATTGCCAGGGTCTTTCTGTGCATGAATTTTCCCACATCGAACTGTAGATAATATTAGTATCTCTATTACAGGGTTGTTAGACTTTAATGAGCTGTTACATGAAATATTCTTAACTTGAGTCCCACAGAAGACTTGAAAAATGGTAGATACTATAATTACCATAATTAAAGAATTTTAAGTAGCAACATTCCATAATGAGATCTGTAATTTCTTTTTTCTTTTCTTTTTTTTTTTTTGGAGACAGAGTCTCACTCTGTTGCCCCAGGGTAGAGTGCCATTGAAGCAATCTTCCTGCCTCAGCCTCCCAAACAGCTGGGACTACAGGCACCCATCACAATAACGCCTAGCTAATTTTTCTATTTTTAGTAGAGCTGGGTCTCATTCTTGTTCAGGCTGGTCTTGCCTGAGCACTAAGTGATCCCCCTGCCTCAGCCTTCCAGAGTGCTGGGAACACAAGCGCAAGCCACCGTGTCTTGAGATCTGGATATTATAAATATCACAATTTCATCTGATGGTGAAGAGCAAGTCTAACAAGGAGGCATAAATGGGGCACAAATGATGGAAATGATGAGCC
Source organism: Galagoides demidoff (assembly GCA_963574575.1). Classification (NCBI taxonomy): domain Eukaryota; kingdom Metazoa; phylum Chordata; class Mammalia; order Primates; family Galagidae; genus Galagoides; species Galagoides demidoff. Next base: position 27,211 of record CAUYQV010087823.1, on the reverse strand, counting down.
CGGACCCTCTGACAAGTGCACAGAGGTAAAAGGCCAGAGAGCTGAGCAGCTGAGGGAGGTGAGGTGCAGGACAGGTTCTGCCTTAGGTAGTAGGGGAGTGATGGCACATTTTAACAATCTGGGAAATGCAGGAAGAGTGGGTGAGTGGTTGGCATGGAATTAGGGGTGAGGAGTGAAAGGAGAAAAGGAGAAAACAGACTGAAAGTGATTGTTCTAATTAGACACATTGGGTTTGGGGTGGTAAACAGATATTCCAGAGTGAATGTTTAGTTGGAGACAAGTATATGGTTGCAAAGCTTAGGATAAACATCTAGTTCCCTGACTTGCATTTTCTAAGGAAATGTTTAAGGATTTAACATTTAAGGATCTAAGGTAAATGTAAGTTTGGAGGACTTATTGGAACCCTTTTCAAGTATATGGTTCCAAAGCTAGGATAAACATCTAGTTCCCTGACTTGCATTTTCTAAGGAAATGTTTAAGGATCGAACGTTTAAGGCTCTAAGGTGTGATAAACGTAAGTTTTGAGGACTTATTGGAACCCTTTAAAAGTAAACAGTTAAGCCTTTTGTTGGGTTAAAAGATAACAAATTTACTATATAGTTTAAAGCTGTTTTCTATGTCTGTCATGACAAAAATAAAATTGTGTTATAAACTATTTAAAAAAGATTATATAGACCCACACAAAACCACAACTAATTTTAAAAGTACTTTTTAAAATAATAGAAGGGTCAGTGATAAATGCATTCTATTCTACATTAAAATAAAAAGCACAGGCCATACTTCGGCAGTCTCTCCTCACACATGTAATCATGGCTACAGCATGTGCAGGTGCAAGAAATTAGACAGAAGTGGAAGTTGTGCCCACAAAGTATTTTCTTCTTGATTCTTTTTTTCCTGTAACCAGAGTACATTTTTTATCATATAGCTGAGATCCCTTTCTCCTTCAGGCTATGTGCTGTTGCATATGGAATGTGCTTTTTAGATTCAGACTGAAGTCATTCAGTGAAATCAGGAAATGTCGATGTAAACTAAGCCAGAGGAGTGGATCCCTGGACACTGGGGTTCTGTTGGAGCCATTTATAGGGGAAAATTCACAGACTTAACTGAGGGGGGTTATTTAGCAGATGTACACCTGGCAAACACGTAGATGGGGAGGAAAAGAAAAGCAGTACATGGTGACAAAGGACAGATGGAGGGTGAGTTTGAGAGCTGAGAAGACAATGGTGAAATGCTAAGTGGGAAGGTTAGGAGGAACCTGGAGGAATGGAAAGATGAAACCCTAGGGGACAGATTTTGTTGTTACCCCTCAAAAATGTCTTTCTGTCTGAGGATTACACTTTGCTTAATAGATAGCAGGCTTACTTTGTGACTTACTTTGACCGAAGAAAAGTGAATGAAACTAATGTATGCCCAATGATGTGGAAGTTTTAATAATCCTTGCAGGTTTAGCCATCCTTATTCTCCTCTGCCTGATGATTAGCTTACTCCGGGTCACAGGCTGGTTAAAGAATAAGCTCAAGAAAAGAGGTCGGCTCTCTGGGTTCCTCCTAATGTTCTCTCTGCCCTGTGTGTGGATCCCGATAGAGCAGGGTCACAGCAGTTTAAAGACATGATTATAAAAATATGGACTAGGCATCAAACAGTGGCTTCTCTGCTCAGTGGGGAGATTACAGCTTCTCTGTAATGAGAAGATAACAAAACCTACCTCTTAGTTTGTCATAAGGTTTGAGGGAAGTTATGACTTTTTTCACAGAATGTCTGGTACACAGGAAACACTGAATAGATAGTAACTATAGTTATTATTTTGGTATCACACAATTAAATATGCTTAAATTCGAGAATTACACAAAAGATTATTGCTTATGACAATTCATTCAATGAAGGAATTCCCTTCAATGGGATTACTGTAACATATACACACTTGCTCAGCTTTTACCTAAGCACTTACCATTGTGGGTACTTACCTAGTTCAATGATATTTCACACAACATAGAAATAGATGCATCATTTTCCATATTTAATGCATGGCTTATTGTACGTAATGACACTGACATTGACTTTTGTGTATCAAAGCAGGGCGTTGTTCATTTAACAGCCATAGGAGAAGACTAACTGGTGGGATGTGAAAATTAGCTTCTGTGGAGTGGTGGCAGAACTGGTACGAGAAGCAGGCCTATTGTAAAGGATGGATGAAAGTTTTTAGAAGAGGAAAACATGTATTTAAGGGAAGATTTGTGCAAATATGGGGGAAAAATAATGACCTCTTATAGATGTCTGCATCTAATCCCCAGGATTTGTGAATATGACAGACTACGTAGTAAAAAATAAATAAATAAATAACGATGCAGATAAAATACCTTTGCTTGTCAGCTGTCTTGGAGATGAAATTATCATAGATTACCCAGGTTGACGCAATCCAAAAAACTAAGCAAGCTCCTTATAAGTGGCAGAGGAAGATGGTGAAGAAAACCCAGAGAAGGGGCAGTGCCTGTGGCTCAAAGGATTAAGGTGTCAGCCGCATGTGCCAGAGGTGGCAGGTTCAAACCCAGCCCCAGCCAAAAAAAAAAATACTAAAAAAAAAAAAAAAGAAAGAAAACCCAGAGAAATACCTATATGATAAAAATTTGGCCTAATATATTGGGAGAGAGGAATGAGACCCTGAGCCTAGAAATGTGAACAGGCAAGGAAATAGATTTGCCCTTAGCATCTCCAGAAGAAAGACAACCCTGTTAACGCCTCCATTTTAGCCCACTGAGACCTTTCAACACATGTAGTTAGAAAATTAGCTATCCACTAGGAAAAAAAATTATATCTTTAATTCATTTAACTAAAAATAAATCATAGATCTAAATGTAAAATTTAAAGCTATAAAAATTCCAGGAAAAGATATAGGAGAAGATATTTGTGACTTGGAATTAGGTAAAGATTTCTTAGATAGAGCACTAAAAACACAGTATAAAAAAATTCATCAAAATTTAAAACCTCTGTTCTTTTGAAAAGAATCCATTAAGAATATAAAAAGTCAATTCATATTCTATGAGCAAAGTTTGCAAACTTTACATGAAATGAAGGCCTTCTATTTACAATGTATAAAGACTCTCAATATTCAATAATAAAACATCCATTAAAGTCTATGCAGAATATTTGAACATCCATGCCACCTAAGAAAATACATTAATAATGAAGCACGTGAAAAGAAGCTTAAAAGAGAAATGCAAATTAACACACAGTGGCATACTGCTGTTATACACCTATCAGAAAGGCTAAAACTAGGTGACTGACCCTACCATCTGTTGTCAAAGATGTGGAGGACCTGGAACTCCCATAAGTTCTTGGTGGGAATTTAAATGGTAAGACCACTTTGGAAGGCTATGTAGCAGTTTCCTAAAGAATTAAATCCATAGTTACCATGTGATCTATTCAATCTATTCCAAGAGATTCACCTGAAAGAAAGTAAAGCATAGGTCACTACAAAAACTGTATGTGAATGTTCATAGCGGCTTTGTCTGTGATAGCCAATAACTGGGGAAAAAACCCAAATGTCAAGTGACAGGTGATTAAATAAACAAATTGTGTTCCATCCATGCAATGGAATCTGCTCAGCCATCAAAAAGAGGGAACTATGGGCACACACCTAATGTGAGTGACTCTCTAAATCATTATGCCGAGTGAAGTAAACTGGACGAGAAAAGAGTATATGCTGCATAATCCCATTTATAAAACACTTGAGAAAATGTGAACTAACCTCCAGGGACAGAAAGCAGATCCGTGGTTGCCTAGGGATGATGCAGAGAGTGGAGAAGGAGAAGGCGGGGTTGCAAAGAGGCCCAGAGAGACTCTGGAAGGCGCTGGGTATATTCACTGTTTTGATAATAGTATGGGTGCCCAGGTGAATGCATAAGTCACAACTGATTAACTATAAACTTCATGTGTTACTTCATTTAATGTCAATGAATCTCAGTAATAAAAAAAAAGATGTCGCTTCTTTTTATTCCTTGCATAATAACATAACGCAAGGAATAAAAATAACAAAGTATAAAACTATTGGGAAGTATCAAAAAAAATCAGTTTGGGTTGACCCTTGGGTTTCACAATATGAATTCTCATTTAATTGAACTGTGAGACTAACAGGAGTTAAAAAGAAATCTAAAGAGACACACATTCCCTCGTGCACACATTATTTGGGACCAGATCTTCCTTTCCCTGTATCTCCATCTGGTCATTTCATGTGAGAATCTACCTGCTAGCTTTTCAAAGGAAGAATTAAACTTGAGATCCCCTACTTAAGAATTTTAACATAGTCATCTAATTCAGCATACCATTGATGTTCTATGGGATGCTGGGATTCTCAGTTAGGAGTTTTCCATAGTAGGAGTGTTCAGTTTTTGGCCTGACAAGAATAACTGTGGTTTTTAATCTGTGTACATCAGATGGCAAGAACCTCTGATCTTTATCTGAAGCACCTCTGCAAACATATTCTGGCCACCCCATTTACAAACTAACATTACTACCCCCTCAAAAAGAGCAAAAAGTCAAGTCACAAATATTTACAGTATTGTATTGCTTATCTTTTTTTTCTTTCCTGTTTCCTTTTGTCCTTTTTGTTCTCTAGGTGGTAAATCCTTTGCTGAGTCTCCTTAAATCTATTGCTTCGTTTGCTAATTTGACATTATGAAATAGTTTATGTTTGTATTTTCTGTCAAGATACTTTAGCTCTTTTAAGTTTTTTAATTTTTGGATTAATTTACATTGAATGAAATGCTCCCAAAAATGTTTTCTTGTGGTATTTTATCAATTATCATCATCTCTGGGAGATCCCTTTAAAAGTCATTGTATTTCAAGTGTGCTTCAGTGGTTTGGTGACAACTGATTCTTCCCAAATCAACATGTGCCTTACACAAAAATAGCCCGTCTCGTATCCTAACCTTCTGTTGACAGTCTGTATGCCCCCGTCTCTTTCTCCCTCTTTTGCCCTCATTTTCACTTTCTTCATATTTTACATTATAGCTAATTGTTGATTCCTATAAACACTGATACCTCATTTGCCCACTCAATCATATAGTCATGACCTATTATAACAAATTCTCAACTTTAGTCTTGTCATCTACAGCCTCATGGCAAGTGACTGCCATGCAGAACAATTAGAATTCTCTATCACTGACTGCTTTGATAATTGACTTCATGGCCAACTTCCATACACTCTCTTCTGGATTGAGAGGTAATAGAATGCAAAATTCTGCCAACTAGGCTTTCAACTTTTGGATTAAAAAAGGATGACACTCCATAGCAAATATTCTTGATTTTCCTTATTTTTTCCGTAAAGAGAGTATTAATGTTGAAACAATACAAGAAGATTTAATTGCTACAAATGCTCAGCATTTTGAGCAGGTTAGCAGGAGAGATTCATTGTACAAATACTTACCTGAAAGCTGACTTCATAAATATGGGCTTCATCCTAGATCTTAGTGCATTATTACTGTAAGGCATTTTTAAAGTCAACTGCACAAGATACTCTATGAGTGTATACAAAATCTCTTTTTTCTTTATTAAAACTATAAATTTTTCAGAAAGCTACTCATTACATAATTATCTATCTGTGACACGTTGTTACATGGAATTTGTTTTGTCCTCAGGGAGGAGTGAAAAAAATATCTGGAATATTCATAAAGATGGAATGATCATCAGAAGAGCAGTTTAAAGATGAAGGCTTTCCTGTTGATAACCTGGTTAAATGGAAGCCTTAGTTGTCTCCATGATTTATTTTAGGCAAGTTATTTAAACTCCTAGTCTTTTGTTTCTCAGTTCTAAAATTGAGATAACAATAGTGACTATGAGATAATGATCTTACAGGGGTGTTGTTAGGATTGAATAAGATAATGTGGATTAACTAGTTAACAAAGTGACTGATATATATGAATGTTAGTTATTGTTTTTAACAAAGATCTTTATAATATAACAAATATTCTTGCTTTGTTTTCTACATTGTAATGAGAGGAGCTAAGAATAAAGAAAAGTCAGAGATTGATCAATGTAAACATTTTCCCTACAATGCAAGTTTGTTTCCATGGTGTCCTTCTGTTCCAGTGGACGGTTTCCTACTTTCTCTCAGAGGAAGTGGATAGAGCCAGCCCCAGGGAAGACAGACAGGCTGCAGAGAGAAAGTCTGATTTCTCTTTTACTCTGATTATATAGCCTTTCTGGTTCATGGCCTCCCAGATAATGGAGCTGGTTCAAATACTCCTTTGCAAAATCAAGAAGCCAGTGGTTTCTAAATGATTTTACTGGTGATCTCTCAGTTACAGAGTTGGAGTTTTCCAAGGAACAGCATTTTCTCTTTGTTTTCCTTATTACAATTTGGAAGATTGTCTCTACCTATCTGAAATTTGATAATAGTCTCTGTATTGATTTTATCCTTTTTGTATCAGCAACCAGTATATTTATTTTTTTTTTAATTTTTCAATCTCTTGGCTTTAATTTCATAAAACCCTCAGTCTCTGGCCAGTAGTTTGCAGAATGTCCCTTTCCCTTTATTTTGCTTTGCTTGTTTTCCCTGCTTGGACAACACTAATGCATAGGTAACTTGAAGAAAGCCTGTAAGGCATTTTCAAAATCTGTGCACAGATCTTGGGAATTTAAGCCATAGATTTGTCTGTAGTTAGAGATCTTTTCTTTTCTCAGATGTTGCGATCCATTTTCCAGGTTTCCTCATCTTTTAACCCTGAAGTACATTTTCAGCTTTAATTTTTCTTCTGCCTGAGTTGAGGTTTGGCTCTACCTTGCTTCTGCCTTATTAGCCTCCTCCCCCAGCCCCTTTGTTTTGTACTGGCATTCGAATAGTCCTCTACCTGAAAAATGGGATTCGATAGGGAACCATAGTGACATGCAAAAGTCCAATTATTGTTTCTCTTTTTGAAGCATTCACTTTTCAACACATTTTCATCCACACCATTCCAAGTCTAGAATGATCTTATTGAATATTCTCCGTATCTTTTCCTCTTCTGATGCTATCTATCCTATGGTATGGGTTTTTTCTTCAAAAGTTTTATTACAAAAGAAACAATATGCTTTAGGGACAAGAGAGATTGACATCTGATGAAAAGACACTTATCTAATCTAATGATTACCATAAGAGGGAGATTGTTATTATCTGTACATTATGAGAGGTGTCAATGGGAACAATAATGTGATCAGGAGGGAAAAAGTTCACTGTATGAAATCACCCAGCTATCACGCATCTGAGCTTGGATTTTAATGGGAGTGAGAAAGTTCCATGCTGGTACAGTGGCTTACTGACATTAGTACAGACAATCTTTCTGCTCTGCTATCCTTGGCACGTTGGCCTCTCACCCCCGTGACCCTGGTATCTTCCATAGGTCAGGACATCACAATTGCTTTCAAAGCAGGAAGGAGGAAAAAGAGTAGGACCAGTCACATATAACTCTTTAACTGAAAGCAAAGCCCTTCCCAGAAGCCACTCTTCTCCACCCACAACAGGTTTTTTTCTTTTACATTTTATTGGTCAGATTATGTCACATGGCCATTCCTAGTTCTATGGGAAGTAGGGGAAAATGTGTATTTAGCTTTTTAATTCTTTACAGGGGAAAATGGTGAAGGCGAAGGTGTTGGAAACGGATGTTTAATGAGCCAATTGACAATGCCTGCCACAATCATTCTCCACTCAAGTCCATTGCACCCCCTGGAAGGTGGCCATAGTGCAGGGCTCAGGCCACCAGGGGCAGTTGCCTGATTTGGACTGAGGAGTCTCCTTCACCAGTGGAGCCTGTCACCTTATGACCCTGTGAATGGATGACTGATAAGGCAAATCAGTTGTACCATATTTGCTCTCTTTGGTGCTGGACAGAAATAATCATGTTGTTTAGGATTTTCAAAGACAATTCACTTCACTATTATTCCAAGAGACTAGCTATAAACATTTCGTAAAAACAACCTCTGGCCAACTTTTCTAAGTAAAGATTATGTTTAGAATCTTGACTGGAGGAGAGAAGGGGAGGGGATGGCTATTTTAACTATCATAACTGTAATTAATTATAGTATCGATAATATTGAATATTATAGTATCCATAATATTGAATATTGTTTAGATTTATCACTGCTGGACATCATACCTGGTCTTTCATTACTGAAGCGCAATTTCTTTTAGGTAGAAAGCATTTTAGCATTAATTCTACCAATAATTCAATAAAAAATTTGGAGTGCTTATTTGTTTACTTATACTAATTAACTACATGTGTAGGAACAAATAGTGGTAAGAAATTTGTTAAATCACTTACTTTGAAATATTTGAAATTAGTTTATATATTAGGATGTCTTTGAAAAACAACTCTTCCACCTCTAGCATTGAGTCCCCATGGGGTATTATTATTGTTAATCTTGCTATTACCATCTATACTTTGATTTCTCATTTTTTATCTGTTTTATTTATTGTTTTTTTCTTAGAATTTGGAGCAATGTTTGGCATGGAATATTCAAGGATTATTCATTGAGTGAAAAATAAATGACCTCCATAAATAGGAAACTAGATGAGAGGTAAAAATCTGAGATAAGTAGAGGGGATTTCAACCTCCAGAGTTAGCAAGAAGACTAGAGAGGACCCATATCTCTAGGAAGAGGGACAGTTTTGTACACTTTAGAAAAGGAAACCAGGACAAAAAGGAAACCAAGAGCTGACTTGAGAGAGGGTCCATGGCTGTGCTATAGGAAGGAGGAGGCTTGAAATGAATTTGAATATGGAGAGAAGGAAAATAGAAGAGAGGGAAGTTAAAACTTGGAATCTATTTCTAGATCTTGCCCTCGGCTATACAGAACAAAGTTTTGCTACCATCAGTTGACCTCCTGAAGTGGATACTAGGATTAAAAGTCACAGACTTGAAAAAGTCCTGTTCTAAAAGTTGAGATCCCTCTGTTTGGGGGCTTGTTAACAGTTCAGTCACTGCCAGACAAACCCAGAAATATTTACCGCCAAAACTTCCTAAAGCAGTCACATTTCTCATAAATTTTTAGCTTCCCTTGCTTTCTGAGAGAAATTAGCTTCTTTATTCGGGGTATATTTTTAAATTCTGATCCCTCAAGCAAAATATGTATGAAAAGATTTCCCTCTCTGTTGATTATAGACTCTCCTTTTGTGAGCCCCTGAAGCAGAGAGATTTTCTATTTGTGTTTTCTTGCAAATTATTCCATTTAGATTTATCTTCTAAATAAATAATGCTGCGTGTCAAGGGGAGAGCTGGGGGAGGGAGCAGAAGAGAAGCAGCCCTGGTCTGCAGAGTGTCTTCAGAACATTTCAGCAGGGACAGCATCCCATTTTAGAACTTCTACATTTATCTTTTCTTTCTCTCTTTAAAAAAAAAATGAGACTTTTAAAAGACTATTGGAAACAGAAGAGTTTATTCCCCCTTCCTATAGCTAAATAATTATGCCTGTTTTGAGACATATAGTCAGAACGGGTTTCCCAGCTGGGGATGCTAAGCAATGATAACAAACTTTTTCCTGGATAGCCACGGCCATCAGCAAACATTTGTTTTTCATGAATTGTATTTTAGAAAAAAAATCAGTTTTGGAGAAATCCACATATGTTTGAGCATCTGCAATAAGAAAAATATAAAAACAAGGTTTTTAAAAAATAATTTTGCTGCCTTATTGCAATTTTCTGAGTCAAGTGAGGATTTATGACACTTCTTAAAGTAGGAGCTAGGGGTAAAACTTTCATTTTATCCCACAATCCCACTACTAGGTATCTACCTGGGGAAAAAAAAAATCACCACAAGGACATTTGCACTTTAATGTTGATCACCACTCAATTCACAATTTGCTACAACATGGAATTAACCCAAGTGCCCTTCAACACATGAATGGATTAATAAACTGTGGTATATGTATATCATGGAATATTATTCAGCCATAAAAAAGATGGAGACGTCTCATCTTTTGCATTTACCTTGGAGTTTAAGAATATTCTTAGCAAAGTATCACAAGCATGGAAAAGAAAGTATCCAATGTACTCAATGCCAATATGAAACCAATAGATAAGTAACTTCACCTCCACATGAGAGAAAAACAATCAAATTCAAGTGGTGGGTAGAGGGAGGAGGGAGAGGGGAAAAAGGGAGGAGAGGAGGATGGTGAGCTCTCACCTAATGTGCACAATGTAAGGGTATACAGCACACTCCCTGGGTGAAGGGTCCAATCTCAACTATACATGCAAACATAATCATTTGTGCCTTCATATTAATCTGAAGTTAAAAAAACCTGAGTACAAACAGGGGTTCTGACTAGGCCTCTGACAAAGCAAGTGTAATTACTGGATCACCGAGATAACTAACCCAGGCCTCTCACACCCTCTGTGTGCCATGACACTAGGTTGCCTTGTTTTTACCGGTCTTCCTACTTATTAAACTGTTGTATCAGTTAGCTTTTGTTGTATAACAAAAAACCCTCCACAATACAAATTAAAATAAACATTCATTATTTCTTCTAATAGCTAATTAGCCAAATAAATAAATGAAAAGAAAGTTAGATGATGAATGAGAGAGGAGAGAGAGGAAAAACAGGGACTAAGAAACTATTGAAACAAATTCATTGCGCTCACTTTGGAAAGAAACCTAGCAGGCCTGCTTTTGTATCAGACCCCCTTCACTAAGTTGTAAAATAAGGTCAGTCCTATTTAGCAGAAGTAAATATTTGTTCTCTATCATTTACTATTGTGTTTGATTTTCTCATTTCTCAAGGTTGAGAGTTTATGGTTGTTAGAATTCACGGTCATTGCTCCCATTCAGAATTTCCATTCCTTGATGGCATGCTTTTCCAGAGCAGGGTTAAAAATTACTATTAATTTTTTGTTTTAATTGAAAATATTTTGTTAATTTGTCTTGCAATGATAATACATGCACTGACTCTAAATTTTAAATATACTGAAGGCAATGCATTAAAAAATGTTTTCTTCCTACATTGATGCTTAAATCAGTTTTTTCCTCCAAAGGCAGCCTCTGTAAGAAACAGGTCTTTTTACATGCCTTGAAATATTCCAAATATGCACATACATATTCCTTTTTTAAAAAACACAAATGAAACTTATTTTGCTCCATTCTTTCATCTTTCTGTCTCTCCCTTATCTAGCTCCATCTCTATCACCATCTCTCCCTTTTTTGCCATATTTTTGGAGCTTTCTTGTCAGAATTTATAGAATTGCTTCGTTATTTCTAAGTGTTGCAATGTATTTAACTTTGTGACAGTTACAGATTTGTGCAATCTGGGGCAAATAAGTGACACAACTACGTATTCTTGTATGTGTTACTTCATACTCATGTGGGTTTATGTATGGAATAAAATTCTAGGGATGAAACTGCTAGATGAGAATATATGGTTTAAAAATTTTAATAGCTCTTTACAAATTATTCTTCAAAGAGTTTATTCAGTTTTGAAAATGACACTGTGGTTTATTATTCCGAAGTTAAGAAGCCTTGCCTCTCAGTCAAGAGTCAGAAAAACCTCTGCTCAAGTTTGGTGCTCTCTGTTCACATCCAATTTGGTTTTAGAAATATTCCCCAAGATTCTCTTTGTTTCTTTACCTGTTGATAAAGCTAACAGTATTTTGTCTTTGACAGTAGAATTGTGGCTCAGAATGAAAATTCCCAGGCTTTACATTCTGTTTTTGCCACTTTTGAGGTGGTTGACCTCCCCCATCATTTTAGCCATTCTGGTGGTATATTGTATATTAGGGTATATCTCATTGTGAGTTTATTATTTTTTTTATCACACTAGAAAAATTGAATATCTAGGGAAGTTATGTACGTCATTCATATGTTTTTGACCTTTGGGGTATCTTCCCTGTACCTATTCACCACTTTAAAACATTTTTTTTCCTAGTGAATTATTAATTTTTTTTTCTTTTGGTGACAGGGTCTCACTCTTTGTGCAGGCTAGAGTGCAGTGGTGTCATCATAGCTGACTTTAGTCTCAAACTCCTCCCTGGGTTCAGGGGATCCTTCTGCCTCAGTTTCCCTTATAGTTGGAAGTACAGGCACGAGCCATCCACTGCACCTGGACTAAACAGACTTTTTAAGATAGTGCCCTTCTCATTTTCTACTTCACTTCCCAAGAAGATACCAATAATAGAGCAATACTTTTCATTGTTCCTTGCTTTAATATTTACTTAATTTTTTTGTGGATATATACCTTTTCGTTTTCACTCTGGAGATGACAGGATTTTTGCTTTTTTTCAATTTCAAATTTTCTGTATCATTGTATTTTAGATGTGTTTTTGTAGGCAGAATATACTTGGGTGTTACTTTCATTTAGTTGAATAAACCTTGCCTTTTAAAATTATATTTTTAAGATAATTTATATTTAAGTACCCTTGTGTTTGGGATTAAACTTAAACTATCTTGGTATTTGTTTTCCCTTTGTCTGACCTGTTCTTTATTCTCTTTTTTTATTCTCTTGACTTTTTAAAAGTTAATTGATTTTTTTATGGTCCCTTATATAGTATTTTTGTTACCCTTACTGCAATTATTCTAGAACACAGGTCCGTAATCTTTCTCTCTAAAGAGCCAGATGGGTTCCCATCATCCAGACAATGTTCATTGTGCCTGTAAGGTAGGTTTTCACCCACCCCCTCCTCTCCTCTACCTGCTTGATTTCCAATGACTTTTACTTCCTTCTGTACATATGTGTGTTCATTGGTTAGTTCCAATTTAATAGAGAGAACATGTGGTCCTTGTATTTCCATTCTTTAGATACTTTACTAGGATAATGGTTTCCCATTCAAATTGTTGCAAAAGGACTTAATCATCCTGCTTCATGGCCAAGTAGTATTTTCAATAGTATATATAGCACATTTTGTTAACTCACTCATGATGGGCGCTTGGGTTGATTCCACATCTTTGCACTTATGAATTGTGCTACAATAAACATTCAAGGGCTGGTGTCTCTGCAATAAAATAAAATCTTTTCTTTGGGGTAATTACCCAGTAGTGGGATGCTGGATCAAATGGTAGGTCTACTTTCAGTACTTTGGAGAATCTCCGGACTGTTTTCCATAGAGGTTGTACAGTACTAATTTGCAGTCTCACCAACAGTGGATAAGTGTTCCCTTCTCTCTGCCTTCGTGTCAGTATCTATTGTTGTGGGGAGGGGGGTTAATAAAAACCATTCTAACTGGGGTAAAGTGATATCTCATTGTCTTTTTAATTTGCTTTTTCTTGATGTTGAACTCTTTTTTTTTTTTTGCAGTTTTTGGCTGGGGCTGGGTTTGAACCTGCCACCTCCAGCATATGGGGCCAGCGCCCTACTCCTTTGAACTTCAGGCCCCGCCCTGTTGAACTTTTTTAATAATTTCTTTGGCCATTTATCTATTTTCTTTTGAAAAGCTTTTGTTCATGTCTTGCCCACTTTTTAATGGGATTGTTTGTTTTTTCCCTGCTGATTTGTTTGTATACACAAAAGTGTATAACTTTTTATAACTTTCTTTGTAGATTCTGCATATTGGTCCTTTATCAGCTGTATAACTTGTGAATATTTTCTCCCATTGTGTAGGGTGTCTATTTGCTCCATTGATTAATTACTTAGCTGTATAGAAGCTTTTGATTTAGTCAAGTCTCATTTATTTATTTTTGGTTTTGTTATGATTACCATTGGGGTCTTCTTCATAAATTCTTTGCCTAGGCCAATGTCTAGAAGAGTTTTTCTAACTTTTTCTTCCAAAACCATTTTGGTTTCCAGCCTCACATCCAAGTTTTTTATCCGTCTTGAACTAATTTTTGTGAATGGTGAGAGATATGGATGATATCTCAGTCTTTTGTACATGGCTAATTTTCCCCACACCATTTAATGAACAGGGCTTCTTTTACTCAATGTTTATTGTATGCTGGTCAGGTGGCTGTATGTGGATAGCTTTATATTTGGATTCTCTGTTCTGTTTCATTGGTCTGTGTCTCTAATTTTGTAGCAATACCATGTTGTTTTAGTCACTTCTTGCAGTATAGTTTGGAATCTAGTAATATGCTGCCTCCAAATTTGTCCTTTTTGCTTAAGATTGCTTTGGGTTTTTTGGCTCTTTTCTGGTCCTGAAAGCAGCATGGGATTATTCTTCCTTGACCTGTGAAATATCACATTGACATTTTAATGGGAATTGCATTGTATATGTAAATCATTTAACAGTGTTGATCCTACTGAAACACCAGCATGATATACTTTTCCATTAGTTTGTGTCATCTATGTTTCTCTGTGTTTCTTAGTTCTCTTTGTAGAGATCTTTTACCTCCTTGGTTAAGTATATTCTTAGCCTTAGGAATTTTATTTTTTTTTGTGGCTATTGTTAATAATATAGAGTCTTTAATTTGACTCTCAGTTTGACTGTTATTGTTATATAGGAATGCTACTTTATGTATATTAATTTTGTAACCTAAGACTTTGCTTAACTTATTTATCAGTTATAGAAGTCTCTTAGTGGAGTGTTAGGATTTTATAGATATAAGATCTTACTATTAGCAAAAAGTGGAAGTTTGAACTTCTCTTTACTAATTTGATGCCCTTTAATTCTTTCTCTTGCCTGATTGCTCTTACCAGGACTTTCAGCACTATGTTGAATAGAAGTGGTGACTGGGGGCCATCACCAAGACAGAGACTGGCTATTTGTCTTGTTCTAGTTCTATCGCTTCTCAGCCTTTTGGCTAAGATCAAGTGTAGTATCTTGTTCTAGTTCTTAGTGGGAATGTCAATTTTTCTCCATTCAATATGATGTTGGCTGTAGTTTTATCATAAATGGCTTTTATAACTTTGAAATATGTTCCTTTGTGCCTAGCTTATTGAGGATTTTTATCATTAAAGTGGGCTGAATTTTGTAGAATGCTTTTTCTGAATCTATTGAGATGATGATATGGTCTTTGTTTTTGCTTCTGTTTATGTGGTGAATTACATTTGTTGATTTCTGTATGTTCAACCATTCTTGCATCCCTGTGATGAAGCCCAAGTGGTCATGGTAGATTATTTTTTTGATGTGTTGTTGAATTCATTTTACTAGTATTTTATTGAGGATTTTTGCATCTACATTCATAAAGGATATTGATTTGTAGTTTTCTTTTTTGTTGTTGTTGTGTCATTTCCTGGATTTGGTATCAAGTGATTAGCTTTGTGAAATGAACTGAGGAGGATTCTCTCCTTCTTAATGTTATGGAATCCCTTCTGAAGTATGGGTTCCATGTCTTCTTTGAATATCTGGCAAAATTTGGCTGTGAATCCTCCTGGTCTTAGGCTTTTTGTTGCTGGAATATTTCTTTTTTTATTACTGCTTCAATCTCACTGTTCATTATTAGACTGTTCAGGAGTTCTATTACTTTCTGATTGAGGTCTGGGAACTTGTGTGTTTCCAGGAATTTGTCCATTTCCTCTACATTTTTGAGTTTATGGATGTAGAGATTTTCATCTTACTCAGATATAATAATTTGTACTTCTGTGATACAAATTATAATATCTTTCTTTTTTTCATTCCTGATTGAATTTATTTGGGTTCTTTCTTTTCTATTCCTGGTCTATCTAATAAGAGGTGTTGTCAGTTTTGTTTATCCTTTCAAAGAACCAAGATTTTGTTTCATTGATCCTTTATGTATTTTTGTTTTCTATTTCATTCAGTTCTTCTCTGAGCTTAGTTGTTTCTTTTTTTCTTCTACACTTTGTTTTAGTTTTTTTTCTAGTCCTTTGAGACATGTCATTGGATTGTTAATTTGCAATCTTTCTGTCTTTTTTATGTAGACATTTTGGCTATGAATTTTCCTCCTAGCACTACTTTTGCTGAAACCCAGGGATTTTGGTAACTTGTGCCCCTTTGAGGAATCTTTTCCTTTCCATTTTAATTTCATTATTGACTCAATAATTGTTCAGCAGCACATTAGGTAATTGCCATGAATTCATGTAGAATAACATTTCTCTTTGAGTTGATTTCTAGTTTTACTTCATTGTGGTCCTAGATACATGGTATGATTTCTAAGTTTTTGAATTTTTGAGATGTATATTGTGGCCTCACATATCAGTATTAGAGAATGTTCTTTGTGCTGATGAGAAGCACCAGTAGTTTTTGTCTAAAATGTTTTGTAATTGTCAGTTGGGATATTTGTTCTAGTTACCATTTAAGTCCAGTGTTTCTTTCTTTATTGTCTGCATGGGTGATCGATCCAGTTCTTTCAGTGGGGTGTTTAAATCCCTGGCAATTACAATGCTGCTGTTTATCTCTTTGCTTAGATCTAGTAGGGTTTGGTTTATGTATCTGGGCTCCCTTGTGTTAGGTGCCTAAATATTTAGGATTACTATGTCTTCTTGTTGAATTGTTCACTTTACCATCATATAATGACCACCTTTGTAATTTTTTTACTATCATTGACTTGAAGTAAATCTTATCTGATATGAGTATGGCTGTACCTATTTTCTTTTGGTTTCTATTTGCATGAAATATTTTTGTTTTCCATCCTTTCACCTAGAGTCTGTATGAATCCTTGTGGATTAAATATGTTTCCTGGAGACAGCAGATACTTGGGTTATATTTTTTTTTACCTGTTCATCAGGCATTCTGTGCCTCTTGAGAGGGGAGACCATTCATGTTGATTGATAGAACTGAGTATGTGAGATGCTGTTTTGTTCATACTGTTTTGTGTACCTTTTTGCTTTGCTTTACCTCTTGTGCTATTGTTTTATGTGAACTCTGAGCTTCAGCTTCTGGGTGGTTTTATACTGGCAGGTATCTATTTTGATGATCCCTGTGTATCATCAGTTTTGAATATTTCCTTCAGGGCAGCTTTGGTCTTAAAAAATTCCCTTAGTGTTTACTTGTTTAAAAAAGTATTCATTTCTCCTTCATGTAAGAACCATAATTTTTCAGGACACAAAATGTTTGGTTGGCAGTTGTTCTACTTAAGACCAATTACTTCTGGCTTGAAAGTCTCAGTTGAGAAGATTGTAGTTAGCTTGATGCATTTTCCTTCATAAATTACTTAATGTTTTGCCTTCTGGCTTGTATGAGTTCCTCCTTTGTGTTAACTTTGGTTAGTCTTCTACCTATTTGTCTTAGTGATTGGCTCTTGGGAATAAATCACTTAGGTATTGATTGAGCTTCTTGTACTTAGATGTCTAAATCTCTAGCAAGACCAGGGAATTTTCCTCAATTATTTCCTTAAATATGTTTTCCAGCCCTGTGTGTTTTCTTTCTCATTCTCAGGGATTTCTATGATTCTTATATTGGCCAATTTACTTAATCCCATAGTTCTTGTTGGCATTGTTTATTCCTCTTAATTCTCTCTTCTTTATTTTTGACTGAGTTAATTTGATGGAGTTGTTTGCCAGATCTGAGATTCTTTCTTCTGCCTAGTCAAGTCTATTTTTAAAACTTTCCACTGTGTTTTGTATTTCCATAAATGAATTTCTCTTTTACAGAAGTTCTATTTTTTTTAATATGTTGATCTCTTTAGTGAATCTTTTATTCATTTCCTGAATTGTTTTTCTTGTTCTTTGCGGTGATTTTCCATTTTATCTTGGAGTTCATCGAGCTTCTTTATAGTCCATATTTGAAATTCTTTATCTGTCATTATATTTTCTTTGTTTAAATTTGTTTTTCATTTTTGATTAATATAAGGGTATAAATAGTTAGGTTGCATTGTTTTCTTTTATTACGTAAAGTCCATAATAGATGAGTCCTTCACCCAGGGGGTGTGCCATATCCTTACCTTGTATCTGAAAGGTCAGAATTTTTTCATTTTGGTTGATATCCATTGCTAGAGAGCTGGTGTTCCTTCTTGGTGGTGTCCTTTTGCTCTAATTTTTTATACTTCTGGAATTCTTTTGCTGATTCCTTATCTGGGAAGCTGTGAATTCTTGTTTTTGGATTTTCTTTTTTATATGTGAATTTTCCCCTCCTTACTCATAAGGGAGTGTCTGTAGAAGGTGTTAGGTGAGAACCTTTGGCTTTGCTTGTGGGTACTTCAGTAGGGGTCTCAGCTCTATTAAGAATGCCTTGGTATAGATATCCTTAGTGTGGTGGTTTTCTCGGTTGCTGGGTGTGTATAGGCTGTAGTAGTAATATACTATGTCTGTGGTCAGATTCCCTACTTCTCTTTGATGAGGGAAGACTAAGGTCTTTGAGATCCTGTCTTTTTCTCCACAGGACTCGTTCTTAACACTGTGAATTATATTTCATGCCCAGTTTAATCTCTGAGACAGTAGATGGTGCTTATTAGTAAAAATCAGTCCACTCCTTTTATGACTGAGTCAGTACATGCTATAAAGCACTGTGTGAGTTGACCCTTCTGTCATTAGATGGTGCTTGCCAGACAAGCTGCAGTTGTTTTAGGGAACTACAATTATGTCTAGCCCCTCAGGGGAAGCACTCAAATGCTCCAGGTGGTGAGTGGGGTCCTGGACCTTCCAGGTGAATCCTTATTTTCCACCACAGCAGAGGATGGTTGGTGAATGGGGCAAGGCAGGGCTTGGTTGAGTGAACCTCTGCCCTCAGGTACCATAAAATCTGTTAAGGGTCAAAGGTCCACTCCCAGGCTTCCAGAGAAAGCTGTCTGAGAGGGATCAAGTTGGCCCCACTAAGCCAGAAAGTCTGATTATGGAGGCAGGGGCCATCTGAGATTTACAATTTGGCAGTGGGTTTTGTTCTTGCCTCCCATCCCCTGCTTCATGGTCTCCCTCTGGCATTTGTCAGCAGGCAGGAGCTCAAACTACCTGAGCTTGCCCATAATAGTGCTATGGGCTAGGAGCTTCCTTGTCCAGGATTTTCCCCTGGGTTGACAATGCAATTTTCCTTTGGAAGTGAAGGTGCTCCACAAGTACACTGTGGCTGGGGCCTGCATGGCCTTCTCTTTTCCATTGTGCTCATTTCTTCTTCCTCCCCTCTTGAGATTAGCTCACAAATCTTCCCTTTGAACCCTCAAGCAATATGACCAAATCCTGCGGGCATGGGATCTGGCCTATGGGCCTGTCCTTGCGTCCCAAAGATCAATCCTTGATTATGCCAGGGAGAAGTGTGCTGGTTCCATGTTGCCTATGGGGTGCTCAAGCAAGTCTGATGTTCTTCTGCTTTAGGGTTTACACTGCTTTGATGGCCCAGCCAGGCAAGCAGCACTGTGGAGGGGTGCTGAGCAGAAAGCCTATAGACTGAGCACCCCTTAGTCCTCTGCATGTCTTAAGAGGAAAGGTTTAAGCCCCATTCTCTATGACAGCCCTTAAGTGAGGGGAAGCAGCAGAGCAGCTCCTGAGAGCCGTGGATCAAGTGTCTCTCTCAGCAGCTAGAGTCTGAATGGAGGAAAGCTAGCACTCTGGTTGTCTCTGTCCCTCTCTCCAGAAGACAGTCCACCAGGATCCAGGGGTCTTGGGTTAAACAGATCCCCTGGGAAGCACTGGTACCCTATTTCCCCTCAGTCTGGGCTAGAGTGGGAATGAGCAAGATGAAAACTGAGAAACTAAAGCCCCATGGGGATGATAAGGGTGCATGGTGGTTGGAGAAGCAATATGGTGCCTGCCATCTTGGCTTGGATCTGTGGTGATGGGATGTGCTCCAAGGGGGCTGGAAGCCTTTTTTTTACCCTCAGGAAGCTCCCACTTCATTGGCAGTAGCAGCTTTTGGGTTTGTGAGGGTCGAAAGGCTCTCCAGAAGCTCAGGAGCCTGCTGACTGCCAGAAATGTGAGGGATGGAGAAACAAACCACTTCACCTACCCTTCTTGCTGTACTGCAAGCCTCTTGGGGTGGACCTCTGCCAATAGCTTGTTCCTTTTCATTCTGCTCCACAACTTTTTCCTGTGGAATCTCTTGTAGGTTCTGGCACTTTCTCTGAGGTTTACATGTGATCTATGATTGGTTATTTGTTTGTTTTTTCCTTTTCATCTAAAACTTTCCCTTTTTTCTTGAGATGATCTAGCCATCTTATCTCTCCAAAGGCACATTTTGCACATGAAATGCATTTGAAATGCTAAATCTGAAAGTGTTTGTTGATAACCAAACTGCTGTAATCCAGGGATTAATCACAGTGCTGGGTGGCTTTCATACTCCAGAATCATCAGTCATATTATCTTTTGTGATTGTCCTTTTAGTTGAGCACATTTTAGTAAATACTATTTTTCATGTAAAACCAAAGATTTTCAAATCCATTATATCATCTTATTTTATTTGCAAAAAGTAGAGAAAAAAGATTTGCCTGAGAGAATCCTGCCTTAAACTACTCTAATTACATACACATGCAAATTTAATATATTGCCAAGTTTGAGGCATTTTATTTGGATCGCCACTTAAAGACACAGATCTGTGTTTCAGTATCTTAACACATTCCAAGGAAATAGCCAGTCTCTTATGGGTATAATAACATCATAAAGTACAGATAATTTCTTCTATTATCTTCAAAAAGTTTTAAGTGTTTTAATAATTCAAGTATAACATTCATTAAAATAGGGGGCAAAGTTTATTTACATCCATTTTACAGACTGTAAACTAGATGCAGTTAGACTTATGTTTACACAGAATGAATTGATGACCTGGAGATATGAATTAGTAAAATTAGACCCTTTACTAAACGGTCATACAAATTAATACCTCATCATGTCTTTCAATCTAAGACCAATTAGAGCTGGAGTAAAATTTCCTTCTTCCTACTCCATTCATTTCTCTTTCCTTTTAAAAACATTTTATAAGTTCTATTTTCACATTAAAGAACATGATTTGGCAAAAGCCACCAAAAGCTAATTTGCTTTTGTTTCTTCTTTCTTAGTTATACTTTCAATTACTTTTTATTTTTTGTAGGTCTCCAGGGGATTTCTGCATATGTGGGATGTTTTTGAGAACTCTGACTATAGACACAAGATGTAATGTCTTTTAGCCTGAATTATGGTAAACTGCACTGAATGGTTTTGCAGTATGACAAAAGTCATTTCTTAAATTGTGTGCTGATCATATTGAATTGTATGTCATGATTTTACATCCATAACATATGCGTTTGCACATATTGGTGGTGGGGGGTATACCTAATTCAATTTTGGAATTTGGACTTTCCAGTGCTAATTTATCTGCAATATTGAACTTTTTTCACATGGGATGTTTTATATGTAATCACCACTCAATGCATTTCTTTTTCACTTTTACCACTCTTTTTACTGGGAATATCTTAAGAGGTTTTTCTTTTCTCTTCTTTGTCCTTAGTTCTTTCCAGTTCAAACAACAATTCAGCTTGGATGTGACTTTATGGTTAGACCTATTCTTCAATTGTGTAGTTCAGTGTTCCTTGGCAAATCTGACACTCTGGGTTTGAAAATTCCAGCATTTGCATTATGATAGAGTCACAAGAAACTAGAATAATGGAGGATAGGAAATGATTAAGCTAAGCACCAAATTCTCTGTACAACTACAGTATTTCTATCTCTATCAAGAGGTCCATTGTGCTGTATCTCATGTTCATTTTTCATAAGGGTGTTAACCATCTGGTTCCTCTTGATTTTCCCTTCTTGCTTATTCACATCTGTTGCTTCTCCATTGTTCTATAAAAGCTTACATTCCATATTTGATATTCATTTACATAAAAATTCCATATTCATGAGAATGCCTAAATTTTACCTATAGGTCTTCTAAGATAATTACAGTGAACAGCAGCCAAGGTCACAAAAAAGAACATATCGAGATTCTGTGTGTTTACTGCCGTGGAAATCCCTGGCAAGGCGTAGCTGCTGGTCGTGTTTTGCCTGTCGGAACACTCATTGGAAAGGAGCAGCAGAGCTAGCCGTCTGACACATCCTTCCTGGTTGGGTCACCACATTAAGTGTGCTTAGCTATTTGTAAAGCTATCTGGAGAGAAAGAGCATGTTAAATTGGAAACAGATGGGCAGAATGACACACATATCCCTGGAATTCACAGTGTAGTGCGGCAGAGTTCAGTCAGGTGCTTGACATCCTGACAATCTTGTCTCTATAGGAAAAGGAAAGAAAACACCTGGAGACCCTGGGTTTGGAGGTGGTAAGTTCACATTTGGGGCCATTTGCTTTCTGATTTGCTCAGATTGGTTTCCCTCTGTTTTCCTTTAAGTAGATCTTTCCATCTATAGTCTTTTCCCTTCTATCATCCTCACTACCCATCTCTTGCTTCTCCCCAAGCCAATTTAGTTTACAATAAAAACTCCAGGTAGATGATTAGAGGAAATATGAAAATTCTCACCATTCTTTCTCCTGGATCCTGGAGTTTCTTCATGCTTTCTAAGATTACCAAGCCTGCCGAATACTATTATATTTAAAATAATGTATTTAAACTAAAATGTTATGGAGACTGTATTCATATTATTTGACTATAAAGCCACTGAAAAAGTAATTTCACAAGTAAAAATTAATAGTTTTCATTTCTGTAAACAACATCTTAAAATGTAATTTGAGTCAGAGTAAATATACAAATATACAAAACAAATTGTAGGAAAGAACTTATGCAAGGATGGTTTAACATATGCAAATCTATAAATGTAATCAACCACATAAACAGCAGTGAAACCAAAGACCATATGATCCTTTCAATAAATGCAGAAAAGTATTTTATAAAATTCAGCACCCTTTCTTGATAAGAGTGCTCAAAAAAATTAGTAAAGATGGAACATTTTTCAAAATTATAAAGGCTATATATGACAAACCTATAGACAGCATCCTATTAAATGGGGAAAAATTGAAAGCATTCCTGCTTAGAACTGATCTAAGACAAAGGTGACCTCTTTCACCATTTTTATTAAACATAGTATTGTTTAATAAATTTATTTATTAATAAATTTTATTAATAAAAATAAAAATTTATTTTATTAATAACTTTTAAGAAATTTTATTAATAAAATAAAAACTTATTTTATTAATAACTTTTAAGAAATTTTATTAATAAAATAAAAACTTATTTTATTAATAAATTTTTAATAAATTTATTTAAACATAGTATTAAACCAGAGCAATTAAGCAAGATAGGAAATCAAGGGGGTCCAAATTGGGAAAGAAGACATCAAACTATTGCTTTTTGCTGATAATATAATCTTGTGTCTAGAAAACCCCAACAATTCAACTAAGAGACTCCTGGAATTGCTAAATTCAGCAAAGTTTCAGGTATGAAGTCAAGGTATACAAATCTGTAGCTTTCATATATATCAACAATAGTCAAGCTGAGAATCAAAGATGCAATACCTTTCACAGTAGCAATAAAGAAAATGATATACCTAGGAATATTCTTAACAAAGAAGGTGAAGGACCTCTATAGGGAGAATTATGAAACACTGATGAAAATTCACAGAGAATGTAAACAGATGGAAAAATTCACCATGCGCATGGATTGACAGAATCACAATTGTTAAAATGGCTACAGTAACCAAAGTGATTTAATTCCCTTTAAAATATCAATGTCATTTTTTTTGCAACTCCATAGTTCTATGCTTCCTATTGAACCAGAAAAGATCCTGGGTTGCCAATCCAATCTTAAGTACTAAGAACAAAGTGTGAGGCATCACTTTATCAGACTTCAAGCTATACTAGAAGGCTAGAGTAACCAAAGCAGCGTGGTGCTATCATAAAAACAGACTTATAAACCCATGGCAGAACAGAGGACCCAGAGATAAAATCACCCTCATATTCTCATCCAAGTTTTGACAAAACAGAAAAATATATATAGTGAAAAGAATCCTGATGATATAGAGTGCGAGCTTTTAAAGGATCACCAGAGACATCAATTAATTAAAGCCAATTTTAGGAGTCTTTATTAGATTGGCCAACCAACTGTCCCCCTATGTGGATACAGAGGGAATAGTACAAACCATGAGAAGAGAAGGGTTTATATAGGGTAAATTATCTGTACTATCAGGGGGCTACATGCAATCCAGCCAGCAAGTAAGCAACCGACTTTCATCATCGGTTTGTTACAGAAGCAAAAAGCATTACAGCACTTGCAGTTATAGCAGTCACAGATCAGCACTCACAGATCACAAGTCAGGGTAAGAAAACAATTTTACTCTGAACAATGGGTCAGGCAATAATTGTAGTATCATACTGGTGGCTTCTGTTGTTTCTTAATTTTTATTTTAGCTACTTTATGTCCTTCTCCCGAGCAAGGGTAAGGGGTTACAGGGTTTTTGTTTTTTTTTAATCCCACTTCACCTATTCAATAAGTGCTAAGAAAATGGGATAGCCACATGTAAAAGACTGAAACAGGGTCTTTACCTCTTACCACTCATAAAACTTAACTCATAATGGATAAAAATTCACATATAGGGCATGAAATAATAAGAATCCTAGAAAAACATGTTGCAAAATCTCTTATAGTTATTGGCTTAGGCAAACTATTCATGAAGAAGATCCCAAAAGTAATTGCAGTAAAAACAAAAATAAATGGGACCTAATCAAATTAAAAACCTTTTGCACAGCCAACAACACAATCAAAAGAAAAAATTGACAACCCATAGAATGAGAGAAAATATTTGCATGCCATGCTATACATCTGATAAAGGACTGATAACCAGAATCTACAAAGAATTCAAGCAAATTAGCAAGAAATAATTAAACAACCCAATTAAAAAGTGGGAAAAAGACATGAACAGAAAATTTTCAAATGAAGATATACAAAGTCATGTATATCTCAACATCCCTAGTCATTAGTGAAATGCAAAATAAAACCCACTTGAGATATCACCTAACTCCAAGGAGAATGGCTCATATTGAAAAGTATGAAAACAACAGATGCTGGCATGGATACAGAGAGAAAGTAACTCTTATATACTGTTGGTGGGACGGTAAATTAGTACAACCTCAATGGAAAATTGTGTTGAGATACTTCAAGGAACTCAAAGTATATATATCATTTGACCCAGCAATCCCACTGCTGGGTATATATCCAAAAGAAAAAGGTCATTTTATAAGGATCCCTGCACTCAGATATTTACAGCAACACAATTTACAGTCACAAAGATATGGAAACAACCCAAGTGTCCACCAATACATGAATGAATTAATAAACTGTGGTATATACATACTATGGAAAAATAGTCATAAAACATGGTGATCTAGTATCTTTTATGAAAACCTAGGTGGACCTGCGTACAGCATCACAAGAATGGAGAAACAAACACATGGACTCAATACCAAGTTGGAAGTAATTGATCAACACTTAAGTGCACATATGAAAGTAAATCTCAGTAAAAATCAAGCTGGGGGGAGGGGGACATTCACATCTATTTGGAACAGTGCCCACTATCTGGGTAAAGAGCCCACTTACAACTTTGGTTCAATCTGTATAGAAAAAAAAAACAATGTATGTAAATGAAACATGTATTCCCTAATATTTTGAAATTTTTAAAATTGGTCACAATATGGGACTGATAAGAGTACCTGTTTCTCAGGGTTATTGTGAAGATAAATGAGGCAACACATGTTGAGGGTTCATGTAGTACGTGGCACATGGCACCTACTCAACAGAGGCTAGCAATTGTCCTATTATTTGATAGTTACAAAAGGGCACAAAGTAAGGAGAGATGAACATGGTTATTGCTAAAGCTAGACTCTTGGATATCAAGGACTCAGGGACAGCAAATATCTGGGTATCATTCTACAGAAGTCTTTAGAAGCATTGGCCCAGTAAATCAGTTATTCAGAAAATATTGTTCCACCATCTATTTGGCACCAAGCACTATTCTAATTTTGAGCATGTAGACATGAACAAAGTTCTGCCTTGAAGATCTTACATATTAGTGGGAAAGGCAGAAAACTAAACAGGTGCCTTAAAACGAGTGTGGTATAGCAACCACTGTTGTTTTTGCATCAGAGATCATCCTCCTCTTCTTCTGCCAGAACATGTCATATGGGTTTCCAACTACATTGAAATTCTAAATTTTGATACACTAAATAGTGCAGGAGCCATTTCATTAGTTCCTTCCAATGGTCCATGAACATACATGGAATGTGCCATTGCCAACTCTTCCTCACATAATTTTCATATGCTTTTTATTTCTTTTTGGTGTGCTTTTAGGTCACAGCAATGATCAGAGTGACCAGAGCAATCTCAGAAGTCATGTGTTAGAATTGGCAGAGCTGATGTCAGACTTAGTCTCTGATGACTGCGTGGACTCATGCCTCCTGCTCTGGCTACAACCTGGGAGATTTGCCTGGATTATTCACTGAAAGAGAAAGGTACTCCTAATCATGTTTGAGCCATTACATTTGGGTTTTATATGTTAAACAGTTTTGGTTACCAAATGAGCACAGGTGGTCTGGAAAAGTTCCAGTGACGAGAGGATGTTCAAACTGAAATCGGACAGAAGAAAAGAAGGGAGCCGTGTGTGCTCCTAGAAGATTGTTTCTAGGGGAAGAACAGCTGGTACGGGAGAGAGGTCCTTGACAAGTGGCTAGAGACTGACAGTACAGGCCCTGCAGCATAGAGGGCCCATGCTGGTGGGTGAGTTAGGGGCATGCAGGGGGAAATGGCATAAACATGCAAATATAACCTCTGGATGTACTTGGTTTATAAAGGACTCTGTGACAACTGGCAGGATTTCTTTCTCTTTTCCAAGAGAAACGAAAGGTTCTGCCCAAACCTTTTCCCCCCTAAAATCTGATACTTTAATTGGCAAATAAATATCCAATATCTACTAGTTATATGTTGTTTAGATAAAAAAATCAATTGAACTTAACTTGACAAAAACTATATCTGAAATTGAATGACATAGAATAGTGAGGATTCCTAATTTATCTTACAGAAATTAAAAGAGAAACTGTTTTTCAGGCTTTTCTGACAAAATAACTAATAATAAAATTCTGGAAAGGCCGTAAGTGTCCTGCTAGTGCCATGTTGTTTGGTCTTCATGAATACTTACTTGGCACTTAGTGTTTGAGGGTATGGTCTTTAGTTCTCGCTGAGATAGTTTATGTGTATGTATGTATATATAAATGTATCTTCAAATAATCTAAAGATTTCAAGAATACGGATAAGTGCTGTGAAGTACTCATATAGAAATGCTTTTATTAGGAAAATTCATTTGTGTTTAGCAATATGATGCCAACCCCATAATATGGCTGTTTATGGAAATAGAGGCCACTTTTTTGAAACAGCCAATATTTTTTCATTCTTGTATTTAATAAAAACCATATTGATGTTCTGTAATACTTTCAATGTCAAGTTGAGTTATCATACATTAAATAAAATTAAAACAACCAACAACATTA
>CAUYQV010087820.1:0-13456 GCA_963574575.1 Galagoides demidoff | reverse complement strand
AAAAAAAAAAAAAAAACCAAAGTTTACATTGTTGTCAGGCCCTGCCCCTGTCAATAGTGTCCGGCTTTACCAGTGTTAAAATCTGGTCATCTTACCCAGGGTCCAAGCCCCTCATCTACTCTGACCCCTTTCATAGGCTCTAGGGTTAAAAGTTCTGAATTGCAGAACCTGGGTGTAGAGACAGGCCCGGTGCAGGAGGCACCTCATAGACCTACCCTCCTCCTCCATTTTCGAGAGTCTCTCTACTTCCAATTGATCCCAGAGAATAGGCAGTTTGGATTTCAATAAAAAAGTTTACTTAAGCACTTAACTTTGATTTCACACATGAGCATGCTTCTGTCAACCCAAGAGAAGGCAATTAGGTATTTGTGTCCAAGAAGTGGCAGCAGAGACCCCTGGAATTACATTTGTATGATGCTTTTTAACTCTCAGTTGTGTACTATTTCACTTATCCACACCAAGCACCCTATGAGATAGAAATTCTCATTATATAATTTAGGCGTTAAAAACACTGAAATCGGCTCAGCGCCTGTGGCTCAATCAGCTAAGGCACCAGCCACGTACACCTAAGGTGGCGGGTTCGAATCCCCAGCCCGGGCCCGCCAAACAACAATGATGACTGCAACCGAAAAATGGCTGGGTGTTGTGGCAGGCACCTGTGGTCCCAGCTACTTGGGAGGCAGAGGCAGGAGACTCGCTTGAGCCCAGGAGTTGGAGGTTGCTATGAGCTGTGATGCCATGGTACTCTACCCAGGGGGATAGCTTGAGGCTCCGTCTCAAAAAAAAAAAAAAAAAGAAGATACAATTTAGGTTGCACTCTTGCCTCTGGGATTCCCTTGCTACCTAGTCCCTGTACTCTCTTCAGTTGTTTCCATTACCTGACAAAACAATAGCTAAGGGTTCCCAGCAATATTTCCAAAATGCTTCCCAGGGCTATACAAGATGAATGGAACTGTTCTTTTTTACCTTTCAAAGACAAAAGTTTCAGTTTACAAAGTACCTTGGGCTCCTCTCTTATACCTGCTTTTTTTTTTTTCCCTTCTGGAGTGAGCAAAGGGTCAAGTTTTGTTTTTTTGTTTTTTTTTTTTTGAGACGGAGCCTCAAGCTATCCCCCTGGGTAGAGTGCCATGGCATCACAGCTCATAGCAACCTCCAACTCCTGGGCTCAAGTGAGTCTCCTGCCTCCACCTCCCAAGGAGCTGGGACCACAGGCGCACACCACAACGCCCGGCCATTTTGTGGTTGCAGCCATCATTGTTGTTTGGCGGGCCCGGGCTGGGGATTCGAACCCGCCACCTTAGGTGTAGGTGGCTGGCGCCTTAGCCGATTGAGCCACAGGCGCGGAGCCAATTTGTATCTTCTTTAAGAAGCTTCCCAACGACCCATCTCATTTTAGTGAGTCTGTCCCTTGCCTCAAGAAGCAGACCAGGAGAGAGTCACAGATTCCTTAATCCATGGTTGAATGAGATAAATATCATTTAGAAAAAGAACCAGTCATCTGGGCACCTGTAGCTCAGTGGCTAGGGCTCTGGCCACATAGACCAGGGCTGGCAGGTTTGATCCCGGCCCGGGCCTGCCAAACAACGACAACTGCAACAAAAAATAGCTGGGCGTTGTGGCGGGCACCTGTAGTCCCAGCCATTTGGGAAGCTGAGACAAGAGAATTTCTTAAGCCCAAGAGTCTGAGGTTGCTGTGAGCTGTGACTCTGTGGCAGTCTACCAAGGGTGACATAGTGAGACTGTCTCGAAAAAAAAAAGAAAAAAGGGGGGGCAGCGCCTGTGGCTCAAGGAGTAGGACGCCAACCCCATATGCTGGAGGTGGTGGGTTCAAGCCCAGCCCCAGCCAAAAACTGTAAAAAAAAAAGAAAAAAGACTCGGCACCTGTAGCACAGTGGTTACGGCGCTAGCCACATACACTGAGGGTGGTAGGTTTGAACCCAGCCCAGGGTAGCTAAACAACAATGACAACTATAACCAAAAAAACAAAAAAAAAATTAGCCAGGCACAGTGGTGGGCACCTGTGGTCCCAGCTATTTGGGAGGCTGAGACAAGGGAACTGCTTGAGCCCAAGAGTTTGAGGTTGCTGTGAGCTGTGATGTCAGCACTCTACCAAGGGCAACATAGTGAGACTCTGTCTTCACACAAAAAAAAAAGGCTCAGCACCCATAGCTCAGTGAATAGGGCACCAGCCATATATACCAAAGTTGGCTGTCTCAAAAAAAGAAAAAGATCCAGTCAAAGACAGAAAAGGTCTCGCCCTCAGTAGAGTGCTATGGCATCATAGCTCACAGCAACCTCCAACTCCTGGGCTTAGGTGATTCTCTTGCCTCAGCCTCCCAAGTAGCTGGGACTATAGGCGCCCGCCACAACGCCCAGCTATTTTTTGTTGCAGTTTGGCCAGGGCCGTGTTCAAACCTGCCACCCTCATTATATGGGGCTGGCGCCCTACCCACAGAGCCTCAGGTGTCACCCTTTTTTATTTTATTTATTTATTTTTTTAGACAGAGTCTCACTCTGTTGCCCCAAGCTAAAGTGCCCTGGTGTCAGCCTCGCAGCAACCTAAACTGGGTTGAAAAAATGCTGCTGCCTTAGCTTACCAAGTATCTCCACCATACCCAGCTAATTTTTTCTGTTTTTAGTAGAGCTGGGGTTGTGCTTTCACCCAGGCTGGTCTCAAACTCATGTATTTGAGTGAGAGTGCTAGGATTATAGGCATGAGCCACTGCACCCAGACTCCTTTAGCTTTTTTTTTTTTTTTTTTTTTTTTTTTTGGAGACAGTTTTACTACATTGTCCTTAGTAGAGTGCTGTGGCATCACAGCTCACAGCAACCTCAAAGTCCTGGGCGTAAGCAATTCTCTTGCCTCAGCCTCCCAAGTAGCTGGGACCATAGGCACCTGCCACAACGCCCGGCTATTTTTTGGTTGCAGCCATTATTGTTGTTTGGCGGGCCCAGGCTGGATTTGAACCCGCCACCTTAGGTGTATGTGGCTGGCGCCTTAGCCACTTGAACCACAGGCACCAAGCCCCTTTAGCTTTTTTAAAAAATAATTTTATGTAATTATTGTTTTCTCCTCTGAGTTTCAAGCAGGGTAGAGAACTACAGGCCTATGATTTAGATAATACAAGGACTGGTAATTTTTTTTCCTGCTGACATTATCTTCTTTTCTAGGTCTCTACTATGTGGATAGTGAAGGGAACCGGATCTCAGGGGCCACCTTCTCTGTAGGTTCTGGCTCTGTGTATGCTTATGGAGTCATGGATCGGGGCTACTCCTATCACCTGGAAGTGGAGCAGGCCTATGATCTGGCCCGTCGAGCCATCTATCAAGCTACCTACAGAGATGCCTACTCAGGAGGTTCAGTCAACCTCTACCACGTGCGGGAGGATGGCTGGATCCGTGTCTCTAGTGACAATGTAGCTGAGCTACATGACAAGTATAGGGGACTTACTCCCTGAAGGAGGATGGATATGGCTGCTTGCATTTTGAGGGGTGACTATCATTGGTAATATGTGTACAGCACCCCATCCTGTCTATAGTGGAGGGTCCTCAATTGTGTTGATACTTACTTTTAAGCTCTGGAACATTGGCCTCTGTGTGGTAGCAGTTGCTAGTGAGCTGCTACAGAGGTGACTATTCATTTTACTTTCCTGGATGTTAACATTACACTACTCACTACTCGACCTCATCCTGTGTTGAGTCTTTTGTCCACGCTGTCCTTCCTCCAAGCACTTTACAGTCAAATAAGCCAGGTCAGTGGGAGGGAAGTGACTGTAATTACAGGAAACAGTGGTGTGAAGACATTGTCTAGTGAATACATTAACGTCCCCACTCATGAAGCTAATAACAAAGGAGAAGGAGAGAGCAGCAAGGAGGAGGGAGAGACTTCCCGATTCAGTTTGCAAAGAGATGAAAAGTTGATGAGGTGGAAAGATGCTCAGGGTTACACCAGGCAGGGCTGCAGAGGAAAAAGCTCTCACCCTGTGGTGGGGGCGGGAAGTCCGATGGTACATGCAGAGCAGAAGGGTGAAGAGGGTAAATCTTGAATTTTAAACCAATTGGAAC
Source organism: Galagoides demidoff (assembly GCA_963574575.1). Classification (NCBI taxonomy): domain Eukaryota; kingdom Metazoa; phylum Chordata; class Mammalia; order Primates; family Galagidae; genus Galagoides; species Galagoides demidoff. The sequence continues at coordinate 9,391 of CAUYQV010087820.1, read as the reverse complement.
CAGAAGGCTTAGACCCTAGGAAAGAGGACCAAAAAGAATGTGAAAGCAATAGGGATTGCGAGCTTGGTGGTCTTTGTCCTTTTGGTCCTCTAATGTGTGTATATTTGTGGGGGACCAAAGGAGGTGATGGTGGGCTTATAGCCTCCTGGGCAGGAAATAGCACGAAGTTGTCACTGAAACATGTGGGTGAGGAAGAGGCCCTGTGAGAGCAGAAGGATAGCTGATCTATCACACCCAGCACTGAGGAGGTTTCCTAGCTGTGGGGGCAGCAGATTGCAAGGCCTTCTGTTAAAGAGGACATAGGAGAGAGAGGTTGATGGGAGAAACCTTTAAAAAAATGGGAGAGGGGGCACAAACAATAGCACCTTGTATTTAGCCTGATGGCAGAATGGTTGGTGAAGGTAATAACCCAGTGTCATGTTATGAGACTGAGAGATTGGGAGGGGTCGTTTATAGAAATAGAGGGGGTGAGGCCTGTTCTCCCCTGTACCATGGCCCCCTTCCCTTCCCCCTCAGCCTTATGCAGTCTTTGCATTGATTGATGAGGGCTGTCCGCCAGGAACTGATCGAGGCTTGTTAATTGCATTTGTCAAATGCAGGGAAATTGGGAATTAGTGAGATCCTAGAAGGGAGTTTGAAAACAAATGATTCATGCCTAAGGGAATTTTTTTGTTCAGAGTATCTCAGGAGCCCCTAGAATCAGAGAGCTGCTGGCATGGACCCAGACCTACTCACAGTGGAAACAGGCAGGAGCCACACATCTTCTATGTAGACCAACCCTTGAAAGTGGTTAGCTATGTGAGAAGCACAGGTACAACCATCTTCCTTTGATTTGTAACATTGGTTTGGGCTTGGCCCCTATAGCTCAAGCAGCTAAGGCACCAGCCATATACAACAGAGCTGGCAGGTTTGAATCCAGCCTGGGCCTCCTGAACAACAGTGACAACTACAACCAAAAAATAGCTGAGTGTTGTGGCAGGCACCTGTAGTCCCAGCTACTTGGGATGCTGAGGCAAAAGAATCACTTAAGCCTGGGAGTTGGAGGTTGCTGTGAGCTGTGATATCATAGCACTCTACCTGGGTGACAGTTTGAGGCTCTGTCTCAAAAAACAACAACAACAACATTGGTTTGCAGATCTTTTAAACAATTTGAACCTTTTTAAAAACAACTGTCGGGTGGCACCTGTGGCTTAAAAGGGTACAGCACCAGCCCCATATGCTGGAGGTGGCAGGTTCAAACCCAGCCCTGGCCAAAAACTGCAAATAAATAAATAAATAAAGTCTTAAAAAAAAAAATTGCATGCCAAACAACATGCCATGAAATTAACATGTTTAAAAAAAAAAAACTGAACTGTCACGGGTGGCACCTGTGGCTCAAAAGGGTAGGGCACTGGCTTCATATGCCAGAGGTGGCGGGTTCAAACCCAGCGAAAAAAAACAAGCTGTCATGAGAAATTCCAAGAATTTCTGGGCGGTTGAGCCATCTACCAAGCCACCTACAGAGATGTCTACTCAGGAAGTTCAGTCAGCATCTACCAGGATCTGAGTTTCCAGTGAAAATGTAGCTGATCTACATGACAAGTATAGGGGACTTACTGTCTAAAGGAGGCAGTAAGTAGATTGCGAAAGGGCTTGCTTGGTCCCAAGCTATAGCCATTGAACTTCCCAATCTAGCCATTCCCTATAACACCCCTGTGTTGCTCCTATACACACACATACTCCCTGGTACTTCTTGGAATCCCAAGGAACATAGCTTGAAAACCACTGTCCTGGGAAATAGACTTAAGGGTAGAAGGAGAGTTGAAGATTGGATTTCCCTTATATAGGCCTAGAGATCATAAGACTCCTGAGCTTCAGCCCATGAACAGAAAACTCAGTCTGGAGAAAAGATGGTCTGGAAACAAAGCAACCTTTTGCTCTATTTCTGTCTCACTTTGCTTTGGCAGTGGTCTGTGTAATGGAAACACTCTGTCTGCACTGGTGGAGTCCTGGTGTTCAGGAGAGAAAATGAATAACCTACAGTCCTACATTCTGTTTTTTACCTTTTTTTTTTTTTTTTTGCATTTTTTGGCTGGGGCTGGGTTTGAACCTGCCACCTCCGGCATCCGGGGCCAGCACCCTACCTTTTGAGCCACAGGCACCACCCCCCTACATTCTATTTTGGCACATCCCTGTTTATCTGCCTTCCTGGGTCTTGGATAAAGACCCATTTAATCAAAGAGCTCAATTTGTGATAGGTTTTCTGGAAAGAAATAGAGCACAGGTAAAAATTGCAAGTCTCTAGACTACTAGTATCCACCCTGTGCATTTGTGATGTCTTGCTGCTGGGTACTGGTGGGGAGTTGGCTTTGCAGTGATGTTGTATGTCTTGGCTTGTGTGGGGATGATAGATGCTGCATGGCATTGGAGAGATACTGTTGAGTGGAGTGTACCAGTTCAGGGACTCCCATCAGATTCATTTCCCAGTACAGTCCTCTTGACAAAGGATGATGGAAAAGAAATTGCCTTAAATAAGTGGAAGATTAATTTCTCTCAGCAGTTCCCAGGCATCCAAGGGACTGGGCTCTTTAAGTGATGTCTGACAATTTCTCCTCCCTCCACAAATAGCTCAGTAACACCAAAATCAGGTTCCTCAGGGTAGGTGATGGGACTAATCTGATTAAATGGAAAGCAAACACTCCTAGAGGGCCACTCTTTCTCTTGCTAGCAGGGAATGCTGTGGGATTGAAGGCAGATGTGCCTTCTAGCATTTGCACACTAAGCAAGGGAGGGCTATGGGGAGTAGTGGTGCACTGCAGGGTGAGTAGAATGCTCATGAAGGAAGGTGAAAACATAGGGGATGATGTGGGGGAGGAGGGAAGAAGGACACAGTTAAAGCAAACCAGAGACTAAAGCGTAATAGTTACTGAGTGTTCCCTCTTTAGGCAAAACCAGAAGGTCAATGTCTCTTGATATCCTCCTCAGCTAACAAATGAGAAAACTGTCAAAGCCATTTGGGGAGTGGAAGGTCACATCCTCTGAGGGGAAATAAAACAACTGATTTATTCTGGACCAGGATTCTACGTGGTCTGTTGGGGGAAGGAAGCAAGACGTGGGATGAAAAGGGAGTAATGAAGGAAGAAAAAAAAAGATGGAGGGGAATTAAGAGGGGTCCGTTTCCCTTGTGTCAGGAATAATGAGGATGCGATGATTAGCTCACTCAAGAAACTACATGACCAAGTAATTTGTTGTGTACATTTTAGGTTTATTATCTTATTTTTGTTTGTTTTGTTAGCCCCCCCGACCAGGGCTATATGACAAGACAGAGGTGTATGTTGAAACTGACCAGCAGCAGTAACCTCCAGACATGATTAAATGCTTTATGATTTAAAATACACATATATTGCAACCAAGCATCTCATGTCATTTGTGTTTGTTTTTATAAATTCTAGTTTCTCTTCAGGAAACCAGATTCATATGGGGAAAGCTTTAATTATAGCGGGCAAGAGGAGAGAGCGAACACAGCAACCAGAACTGCCCTATCAGCAGCTGCTGCCGCCTCCTGCCTGAGTGGCCGCCCCTGTCAGCCTGCAGTGCTCCCCAGGCCTGGCCTCAGAGCCCAGTTCTGGCTTCCAGGGGCTATGCCCCACTGAAGCATTTCAATAAAAGTCATTTCTAAAATGTCCCTTTCACAGTTGTTAGTGGGTCAAGCAGAAGAAATTCTACCCACGCCAGCTTCTCGGATTTATTTAACCCAACTCATTTCTCCTGGAAGCTGTTGCCTCTGCGTTAGGTGCCAATCTTAACTTGGCACTTAACCCTTTAGAGGTCATATTAAGCTGTCCTCAGCTCTAAATATCAGACCTAGTTTATTTGACAAGAAGTAAGATACCAAGTATTCAGCTTCTTCTGATACCTCTCCCCTCTCACTCCTCCCCACCTCCTCAATCTGTTCCTCCCTTTGCCTTATTTCAATTTTTTTCTCTGCTCTCCCATTTTATAAAAATTCTCCTTCCTCCACAGAGTTTAAATAAAAAACAATCAATCAATGACCCCAATGCTGCTTATGGACTTTAATGTAACAAGAAAAGGTTATCACTAGCTGCAGGGTACCCAGAAAGCTGGTGTTACAGAGGAAAACACAGATGGAAAGTGAGCTAGAGAGAACGAGAGACAAGAACAGCAAAGCGACTTGCAGACAGCAAGCGTGAGATTGAGCAAGGCATAGAGTGAGATGTGGACGTGGCAGAGAAAGATGGATGGAGACTCTGACTGGCAGAGTTGGACTGTGAGTTGGGGGATACAGGGTGGGAAAGGAGACTGAGAAGGACAGTGATAGAGAGAGCAGGCAGAGAAACGGAGGAAGGAAGCAGTTCAAAGCTAATGCACAGTGAAACATGTCCCCCTGGAGACAGATAATTTCTCCAGCTATACATAATGAACACGTGCCTTTCTGTGTGTTGCCCCTGTACTGTCACAGTCATTTACATTCCACAGAGATCTCTCCATGTCTACACCATTTACGCAAGGTTGGAAAGGTCTGAGCTCTCACAACCCCCTTCTCAATCCAGCCAGGCCAAAGGCAGAAAAGTAGAAACCTCTCTGCATAAGAGTAACAGCATAAATGAAGCAGGATCACAGGTTCTGTTCCCTTGAAAATTCATTTTTAGGTTCACTAAGAGGCTTTCTCTCCCCCTCACCTCTATAGTCACACACTTAACTCACTCCTTTTTTCATACATGACCACAGATCAGGGCCAAGACTGGTCAACTGGGGGAGGGGGGAGCCACAACCTCCCAGGAAGACTGAAGAATAGGACATGCTTCAGGAAACAAGGAAATAAGTAGGTCTAAGTAGGAATGTGAATAGTCAAGAAGGGGAGACTTTTGCAAATCCTGCAGCTACTTTCTCAACCTAGCCTCAGTACCACCACTATCCTACTATCCTATGGCATCCATGCACTCTAAGATCCCTCATGCCTACAAAGGTTCACACAATACATTTTCCACAGCTCATCTCCAGCTTATCTCTAGCAATGATACGCAATGTTATCTGATTAGAGGGAATTCTCTCAATACCGGGGTTATGTGAGAGGACCCATAATCACCATATTAGCCTTGAGTTTGCACTCATGGCTTAGTCTTTAGAAAAGAAAGCAGGGGCCGGGAGTGGTGGCTCAGACCTGTAATCCTAACCCTCTGAGAGACCAAGGAGGATGGATTGCTTGAACTCACGAGTTCAAGACCAGCCTGAGCAAAAGCGAGACCCCCATCTCTACTAAAAATAGAAAAACTGAGACAAAAGGCGGCGCCTATAGCTCAGTGAGTAGGGCGCTGGACCCATATTCTGAGGGTGGTAGGTTCAAACCCAGCCCTGGCCAAACTGCAACAAAAAAATAGCCAGGCATTGTGACCAGCACCTATAGTCCCAGCTACTCGGGAGGCTGAGGCAAGAGAATCGCCTAAGCCCAGGAGTTGGAGGTTGCTGTGAGCTATGACGCCATAGCACTCTACCTAGAGTGACAGCTTGAGAAGATCTCAAAAAAAAAAAAAAAAAAGAAAGCAGTGGCAAGAAGACAATTAAGAAAAAAAAAGCACAAAAAGAAAAAGAAAACAGTGGAACATTTTAAACAAGCACATCAGATTCAGCATAGTCCCATATTTCCAAGAATATCCTAAAGGAAAAAATGTACATAAAGGTGGATCAACTATAAGTCAGTAGAGCCTGAGCATGGTCCTGGGCTGGGAGTCAGCAGTGTTCTACCTCAAATTTAAACATCTTAGGCAGCTCAGCGCCTGTGACTCAAGTAGCTAAAGTGCCAGCCACATATACCTAAGGTGGCAAGTTCGAATCCAGCTCGGGCCCGCCAAAACAACAATAACAGCTGCAACCAAAAAATAGCCAGGCGTTGTGGCGGGCGCCTGTGGTCCCAGCTATCTGGGAGGCTGAGGCAGGAGACCCACTTGAGCCCAGGTGTTGGAGGTTGCTGTGAGCTGTGATGCCACAGGACTCTGCCCCAAGGGACAGCTTGAGGCTGTCTCAACAAAATAAAATAAAATAAATAAACATCTTAGGCATGTGCTAAAACAAACAGCATCTATGGGCCATCTAACTGCCTTCTTTTTCAATTAAACACTTACTATAGGCTGGGTGCGGTGGCTTACACCTGAAATCCTAACACTTTGGGAGGCCAAGGAAGGAGGATTGCTTGAGAGGAGTTTAAGACCTAAGCAGCATAGCATAGTGAGAAAAATAGTGAGAAACATCTCTACAAAACAGTTTGAAAATTAGCTGGGTATGGTAGCATATGCCTATAGTCCTAGCTGTTCAGAAAGCTGAGGCAGGATTGCTTGAGCCTAGATGCTGGAGTTTGCAGTGAACTATAATGATGCCACTGCACTCTAGCCCTCTAATCCAGGCAATAGTGCGTAGCAATGCTAGGCATTCCCATCTTTTCTGGATTCTGCAGCCTTGCTATTTATTTATTTATTTATTTTTGAGACAGAGTCTCACTCTGTCTCCCTGGAATTGAGTGCCACAGCATCATAGTTCACAGCAATCTCAAACTCTTGGGCTCAAGAGAACCTCATGCCTCAGCTTCTCAAGTAGCTGGGACTACAGGCACCCGCCACAACACTCAGCTAATTTTTTTCTATTTTCAGTAGAGATGGTTTTCTTCGTGCTCGGGCTGGTCTTGAACTCCTGACCTCAAGTGATCTGCCTGTTTCAGCTTCCCGGAGTGCTAGGATTCCAGGCATGAACCACCAGGCTTGGCCAGCCCTACCTTTTTATTCAGAAGACAGGATTAGTCTCATACAAAATATGGTCATCCCCTGGAGAATTGAGCTCCAGGTGTTATATCCCTTAGCTCCATAGGTTATATCCCTTAGCATATTTTGTTTTGTTTATTTTATTTATTTATTTTTATTTTTATTTTTTGTAGAGACAGAGTCTCACTTTATCACCCTCAGTCGAGTGCTATGGCATCACACAGCTCACAGCAACCTCCAACTCCTGGGCTTAAGTGATTCTCTTGCTTCAACCTCCCGAGTAGCTGGGACTACAAGCGCCCACCACATCACCCAGCTATTTTTGTTGTTGTTGTTGCAGTTTGGCTGGGGTCAGGTTTGAACCCGCCACCATCAGTATATGGGCCCAGAGCACTATCCACTGAGCCACAGGCACCACCCTGTTTTATTTATTTTAGACTTGAGGACAGAGCCTTAGCCAATACCCTGGTCCCTGGATGACTGGGTGTTTAAGCGCATTGCTCTTCATAAGGGCAAGAATAATCCCTGATGGTGAAAAAGAGGAAGTTATCTCACCTAGTCTCATGCCCTAAGAAAGTAGACAAGCCATTTTTCTTTGTGTTTTAGTTTTCCTCACAACCTAGAATTATTGTCACTTGTTTTTCTTCCCTATTTAAAAAAAAATGCTTTGACAGCCTCAGTGCTATTCATTTATGTGCACTTCGGAATTATCTGAAGCATTACGGTGGACTCCTAAAATAAATCAGAGAGCCCTAGCATCCATGAGACCATTTTCTTGCCTCTAGAAAGGGCGGAATCTAAACATCTAAAGCAACCAGGCAAGGTGGCTCCTAGCAGGGTTACAGGTGAGGTGCCTGTAATCCTAGCACTCTGGGAGGCAAAGGTGGATCACCTGAGTTGAGTTCAGGAGCTCAAGATCAGCCTGAGCAAGACTGAAACCCCCATCTCTAAAAAAAAAAAAAAAATAGCCCAGCATTGTAGTGGACGCCTGTAGTCCCAGCTGCTTGTGGGGCTGAGGCATGAGAATGGCTTAAGCCCTAGAGTTAGAGGTTGCTGTGAACTGTGATGCCACAGCACTCTACCAAGGATGACAAAGTGAGACTCTGTCTCAAAAACAAATTAATAAATATCTAAAGCAAACATATTATCTATTTTTAAATTTTTCACATTTTAAAATGTTTCAAAATTTCAGAAAAATTGTAAAAACAGCACAACAAATGCTTTTACCGTGTGTGTTTATCTCTATATGTCCATTTATTTTTTTTATTTATTTATTTTTTGAGACAGAGTTTCACTATGTCACCCTCAGTAGAGTGCTGCGGTGTCACAGCTCACAGCAACCTCCAACTGTTGGGCTTAAGCGATTCTCTTGCCTCAGCCTCCGAAGTACCTGGGACCACAGGCGCCTGCCACAATACCCAGCTATTTTTGTTGTTGTTATTGTTGTTGTTGCAGTTGTCATTGCTGTTCAGCTGACCCGGGCTGGGTTTGAACCTGCCAGCCCCAGTGCACATGGCTGGCACTGCAACCACTGTGCTACTTGGGTGCCAAGCTAAGTCCATTTATTTATTTTTATTTATTTATTTTACTGAACCATTTGAAAGTAAGTTACCACTAAAGGTATCTCCTAAGAACTTAAATATTCTCAGGGCAATGCCTGTAGCTTAGTGAGTAGGACACCAGCCCCATATACTGAGGGTGGCCTGTTCATACCCGGTCCCTGCCAAACTGCAACAAAAAAATAGCCAGGCATTGCGGTGGGCACCTGTAGTCCCAGCTACTTGAGAAGCTGAGGCAAGAGAATCACCTAAGCCCAAGAGCTAGAGGTTGCTGTGGGCTGTGATGCCACAGCACTCTACCAAGGGCTACAAAGCAAGACTGTCTCTAAAAAAAAAGAACTAAAATATTCTCTTATAAAACCATGATACCAGGGTCATACAAAAAAGCTTTTTTGGGGCTAGGCACAGTGGCTCACGCCTGTTTGAGATGCTCACAGAAACCTCAAACTGTAGGGCTCAAGAGGTCCTTTTGCCTTAGTCTCCTAAGTAGCTGGGACTACAGGCTCCCACCACAAACAACTGGCTAATTTTGGCAGAGACAGGGTCTCACTCTTGCTCTGGTAGTCTCAGGTATTCTTGGAGGATGAGTTAACAAAGGCTGAGGCAAGAGTTTGAAGTTACTATGAGCTATGATGCCGCAGCACTCTACCCATGGCAACAGAGTGAGACTTTGCTTTTTTGTCTCAAAAAACAAAATAAGACAAAACAAAACCACAAAAAAAACCCAAATAATAATCATATCATCTACATTCCAGCCCATATCCAAATTTCCCAATTGTTCCAGTAATGTCTATTATTGCTTTATGTTTTTTTCCTTGATCCGGGATCCAATCAAGGCTCACATATCACATTTAGTTGTCATGTCTTTTTAGCTTCTTTTAAAAATTTTTTTAGGGCTCAGCGCCTGTGGCTCAAGTGGCTAAGGCGCCAGCCACATACACCCAAGGTGGTGGGTTCGAATCCCCAGCCCGGGCCTGCCAAACAACAATGATGGCTGCAACCAAAAAATGGCCGGGCGTTGTGGCGGGCGCCTGTGGTCCCAGCTACTTGGGAGGCGGAGGCAGGAGACTCGCTTGAGCCCAG
>CAUYQV010087818.1:0-42429 GCA_963574575.1 Galagoides demidoff | reverse complement strand
CTAAGCTACCTTGCTCAGAAACAGTTTCTTGTAGGTGCTTGAGGGCTATCTACTTTAGCTGGAGAGAGAGAGACAGAGTATCTTAGAGAGAGTAAAGGTCTTCTTAGAACAGATAGCTCTTAGTCTTTAGCAGAGCTTGGTAATCTTCAGCAGAGACACCATGCTGGCATTCTGCAGGCAGGAGAGGAGACAGAGTCAGAGTAAGTGTGTCCGTGATAGAATGTGCATGCCTCTTGACTGCCTTCTCCTCCAGCCTAATATAAGGCTGAGCTCATGCTTCTCAACACCATAGGTGTAGAGACTGTGAATTCACCAATGCTCTCATCTCGCGAGCTCTCTCATGCTTGTTAGAACTAAATCTCTCTACATGCCCTTTTCACCAAGGTGTTCCATTACAGGTATTTCCTATAACTCTCACTCCTCCGGGCCATAGGCTATAATGGGCTGCTACACATATATAATCAAGTATTTCCTTAGTATTGATTTTCAGACACAGAATTAAATCACTTAATTAACTGATTGACACCAACCACATGTTACTGGATGTCTTCTTACTAAAGTTGAAGAAAAATCTAGTATGTCCTAGAACTGTCAACACACAAAGTTTCCTCCTGCAGAGTTCTTTGATTTTGACTTTGTTCTGTGTACAAAGTAGATTTTTTCATTATTTTATCTTAGGCAGGGAATCAGTGAATTGAAAATGGTTCTGAACAATTGTAGATTAGGTGACATTAGTGTGACTTTGGGGATATTTTGTACCAGTCTCTGTTGAAAGTTGCATAGTGAGCTTTTATAACTGTGCAGGAATTCTTTACACACACACATACATTCCCTTTACGTAAATTTCTTTTATGTGTTTATATTTCACTTATCATAGTATTAATTTTGTTAAATAAACAAATACTAAAATCATTTAGCAGGTATAAGTTATATACTCTACATTTTCTTAATGTATGTGACTCTCTATAGGGAGACAATTCACAAGTAATGTTCTAGTTTGTGTACTAAAACCCCATTTTTATACACTTTTTAGGTATTAGTGCAAACTCTTATTTGATTTTTCTTAAAAATAAAGTCTCCTTTAATGTTAATTGTAAAGGCCTATCTGTTTTAGATTTTAAAAGTACATTTCAAAGTGAGCACACCATGTGCCTTGAAGCAATTGTGTGTGGGCATGACTAACAACGGCCAACGGCTAGAATTGATTGTATCCACTTTTCTACAACTTTCATTGACTTAGGCATTCAGGATGACATTCGTAGGTGTCAATGGTGACTATTTTAAGGAAGGATGAACACTAAATATGTGTTTCCTGTGTAATCATATATACAGATTAAACAACCCTCATCCCCAAAACCTGAAAAACAAAATGCTACAAAATTCAAAAGTTTTTGAGAGTCAACATAAGGCTACATGGGGAAAATTTCATCTGACCTTACCTGAGGTCAGGTCACTATCCAAATGCAAGTATATAACACAAAGTTTACTCAGAGTCCAAAAGGAAAAATAAAATTATCTTCAGGTTATGTGTCTAAGTTGTATATGAGATTTAAATACATTTGTACTTAGACTTGGGTCTCATTCTCAACATATGTCATTGTTTCCAAAATCTGAAAATACATGAGATGCTGGAACCAAACATTTCAGATAGGGGTTTCTCACCTTTTATATACACTCATATCCATACCCAGTTGTATTTTCCGTGTTTAGTAAATTTAACACTTGTAATATCCACTTTCATTTCACTGTATCTCACCAATTAGCTTTTATCTTTTACATGGTTCCCTCAATGAGTCACCTTTCTTTCCCCCCTCCCCCTTTTATTTTGTTTGGAATTCATTGAGGGGATGAAGAGCTGGGTGATCCTTATTGCATTTGTTAGGTAAAGTTCTTCTGAAGATTGTGTCCCTCTCCCAAGAGGTATGCTATACACCATAACCTCCCTTCCACTTCCCCCTCCTCTCCCCCTGCTCCCTCAGTCCCCTAACCCCCACATTGTATTAGATCATCTACTGTTTTCATATTAGAATTGAGTATATTGGATTCTCACTTCTCTATTTTTGTGGTGCTTTACTATGAAGAATGTGTTCCACCCCAATCTAGGTTAATGCAAAAGATGTAAATTCTCCACCCTTTTTAGTGGCAGAATAGTATTCCAAGGTATACCACAGTTTGTTAATTTATTCCTAAGTTGGTGGGCATTTATGTTTTTTACAAAATTTGAGAATTATAAATTGGGCTGCAATAAACAATCCAGTGCAAATGTCCTTATGATAAAAGGATTTTTTTTTCTTCTGGGTAGATGCCTAGTAAGGGGATTGCAGGATCAAATGGGAGGTCTAGTTTGAATTCTTTGATAATTCTTCATACTTCCTTCCCCAAATGTTGTATTAGTTTGCAGTCCCACCAGCAGTGTAAAAGTGTTCCCCTCTCTCCACTTCCATGCCAGCGTTTGCAGTTTTGAGAATTTGTGATGTGGGCCATTCTCACTAGGATTGGTGATATCTCAGGGTAGTTTTGTTTTGTATTACTGTGATGATTAGGGGTGATGAGCAATTTTTCATATGTTTGTTAGCCATTCATCTGTCTTCTATAGAGAAAGTTCTAGTCTATTCATGTCTCTTGTCTAGTGATAAATGAGATTGTTCGGTATTTTTTTGTTGATTAAATTGAGTACACTGTAGACACTAGTTATCAAACTTTTGTCCAATTCATAATATGCAAATATATTTTCCCATTCTGAAGATTGTTTGTTTGTTTTGGTTGTTGTTTATTTAGCTGTACAGAAGTTTTTCACTTTAATTAAGTCCCATTTGTTTATTTTTGTTGTTACAATTGCCATGGAAATCTCCATAAAAATCTTTCCCAAGTCAATATCTTCAAGTATTTTATCCACACTTTCTTCAGGGATTTTTATTGTTTCACACCTTAGGTTTAAATTGCAGGTCCAGTTTAAGTCCTTTACATGTATTTATCCAGCTCTCTCAATACCATTTATTGAATAGAGATTCTTTTCCCTAGTGTATGTTCTTGTTTTATTTATCAAAGATCAGGTGCTGTAAGATGTTAGCTTTTTCTCCTAGTTTTCTTTTTGGTTCTAAATGTCACTGTCTCTATTTTTGTGTCAATACCATGCTGTTTTGATCACTATAGCCTTGTAGCATTGCCGAAGTCTGGTACGGTGATATCTCCAGCTTTGTTTTTATTACTAAAAATTGCCTTGGCTTATATGGGTTTTTTAATAGTTCCAAACAAAACAAAGAATATTTTTTCCAAATCTTGAAAACATGATGCTGGTATTTTGATAGAGATTGAAAAGAATCTGTAGATTGCTTTGGGAATTATAGACATTTTCACAATGTTGATACTTCCCAGCTATGAGCAGGGTATGTTCTTTCATTTGTTAATATTTTCTTCACTTTATTTTCTTAGGGTTTCATAATTTTCTTTGTAGAGTTCATTCACTTCCTTTGTTAGGTATAGTCCTAGGTATTTCATTTTCTTTGAAGCTACTGTGAAGGGTATTGTGTCATTGATTAGCTTCTCATTGTAACCATTATTGGAGTATATAGCAAAGACTACTGATTTATGTCCCAAGACATTACTGTATTTTTTTATCACTTCCAGGAGTCTTGAGTTTGGGTTGTTGGGATTCTCTAAGTATAAGATCACAATATCACAAAGATCAAGGAGGAAATAGATTAATACCTGGAATCACACCTTCTGTCTAGTCTTAACCATGAAGAAATAGATCTCTTGAATAGATTAATTTCAAGCACTGTGATGGAAGAAACAATAAAATATCTCCCCCCCAAAAAATGCTCTGATCCAGATGGTTTTACATCAGCATTCTTTCAAACCTCAAAGAAGAGCTCATTCCCATACTGCAGAAAACATTCCAAAAATTTAGAAGAAAGGAATCTTCCTCAATATGTTCTACAAAGCAAACATCATCGTGATACCAATACCAGGAAAAGATCCAATTAAAAAGGAATATTTTAGGCCAATTTCACTAATGAACATAGATGCAAAATTCACAATAAAATCCAATACATTACAGCTACACATTAATAAAATCATATCAGCACAACCACTAGGTTTCAACCCAGGGATGCAAAGCTGGTTTCATATACACAAGTCTCTAAACGTAATTCATCTTACCAACAGAAGTGAAAAAAAAAAAGACTATATAATAGTGCAGAAAAGGCATTTAATAAAATTCAGCATCCTTTTGTAATGTAACACTTAAAAATATAGATATAGGTCACACATTTCTTAATCTGATTGAAGCCATCTACAACAAACCCACAACTAATATTATACTAAATGGTGTAAAACTTAAAGCTTTTCCACTTAGAACTAGAACTAAACAAGGTTGTCCTCTATCATTGCTACTATTCAATATAGTTCTGGAATTTCTAGCTAATACAATCAGGTAACAGAAAGAAATAAGGCATCCAAATGGCGGCAGAGGAAGAAATCACCTTTGTATTCATAGTTGTCATCATAACTTAGGATAGTTATGGTTTTTGTGCTATAAAGAAGAAATGGGAGAGAAATCCAATGATTTCAGAATAGTTTTGTATATTGTATGAGATTATCATTTTGCATATTTCACCAAATGTATATTAACATGTCAGGTGGCTGTTGTGCCAAAAATGTAGTCAGTTGCTACATTCAAATAAGAAAACTACTCACACATGCATACACAGAGACATAATGCTGAATTTTGTATGAGCTTAAGTTTTTAAAACATGGTTATTTGGAGTAGGGTAGAATTTATGATAACAACAAAAATATTCAAATTTATCACACCTTGTCTATAGTTTTATGCTTTTTCCTACTGCAGTTGACCTAAGTTAAGTACATAATAAAAATGTATCTATTTTCTTTCTCATTTAATCTTGATTACTATATGATATAAGAGACTACCTAGTTATTAGGCTCCATTTAGTTGATGTCATAATCTTTGGCAAATGAACTGATTTTTAAATATTGAAGTCAGGTAAACTGATCATTATTCTTCATATCCTAAATTTATTTGATTAGAGGCATATATGAAACCAATAGACTCTAATTGTCACATTTTTACTCATAACATGTATCCTAACTCTATATTTTAAGTAACTATGAAGTTTCACATAACCATTAAAATAATTAAATAACCTTTATTTGGATATTATTGTTATTGTTATTATTGTGGATTTTTTTGTTGCTGTAGATTGTGCTAAAATAAATATTATGAGGAAATCCAGTGTGTTTTAGCTCATATTTACCTTTTGTGTTGGAGGATAGATTTGCATGCTGGATAAATGGGGCTATTTTAAATCCCATCAAAAAGCCATGATCAGTGCAGAAGTGTATTCAATGGTGTGGGAAATCCTATAAGAGTTTTGAATGGGCAGAGGATCATTCCATACATTACCTTAGCAACTACTATGTATAATGAAAGATTTGGAGACTTTCCTTTAAACAAAGTCTGGATTGAAGCTATGTGCCGTGGCTCATGTCTGTAATCCTTGAACCCTGGAAAGCCAAGGCAGGTGGATTGCTTAAGCTCAGGAGTTTTAGACCAGTCTGAGCAAAAGCGAGACCCCATCTCTAAAAAATCACCGGGTGTTGTGTTGGGTGCCTATAGTCCCACCTTACTCGGGAGGCTGAAGCAAGTGGATTGCTTGAACCCAAGAGTTTAGGGTTGCTATGATCTATGACATCATCGCCCTCTACCAAGGGTGACAAAGTGAGACTCTGTCTCAAAAACAAAACAAAATAAACCAAAACCAAAACAAACAAACAAAAAAAAAAGTGTGTGTTGTATATTTTTGAAGGCACATGACTTTGATCAGAAAAAAAAAAGTCTCTGATTCAAGTATCTTTGAATATCAATGCAAGATTATTCATCTGGACACTAAATTTTATTTCTATATTTGAAACTAGGGACATTAAGTTTAAGATATACTGAAACAAAGAAGTCTACCCCAAGTTGGTAAAACAGATGAGGTGAAATACACACGTATTTTGCAGTTTTTGTACACATGTCAGATATCTCTATGGGTCTCAGTAGGTATGTTTCCTTCAGAAACAATAACGTGAGATGAGGCTAACACAGTTAACCTAAGGGACATTTTAGAACCTTGTGAGGATGTGTTTGATTACCACCATTTGGAGGGCAATCTTCCTAGACGTTTAGTGAATCATCACAAAGCAGCAGTGATCACACAGCAGTCTATCTTAACAAAGAATTGTCCCACACTCTGCATGTGGCCATATAATCATGTGTGTGAAAATGTTTTTTAGTAAGAGTAGAGTAAGAGTAATAATAATACATACATTTTAACATCAAGAACTTTTGCATGATTTTAATAAATAAGTGCATTTTTTTCCCAATAATGCGACAATAGTAGTAGTACTGCTTTTGGTTCATTATTTTGTACCATGTTTTTGATAGCAGCAAGATTCAATACTGAATCATCAGGACTCCACTTAGTCTGCATTGGTTGCTGTAGAATTAGGTGTAAACATGTTAGTACTTCATGTTGTTCACTACAGTATGCTTAAATATTTGCATGTTGGAATTTATATTGTTTTATTTTCAGATACCTTCTTTCTATATCTCCTTTATTTTACTGGTATGATGTTACTCAGACGTATATTTTATTGAAATAATTGGAACCAGGTTGGTTACCATATCTATAACTTTCATTTCAGCATTGGAAAGGAATGCTACAAAATATTTGTTATAACAACAGGATGAAAGATCTTAGAGGGTTGAAAACCACTACCTGTCTAGGGACCAAAGTCTCACCACTTCCTAGTTCCACAGGTATCACACACTGAGAGTAGGAAGGGATCACCTATTACCTCTGTCCCTTCCAACCCCACACCGGGTTTACAGAGGAGGGCTCTAAGTCTCACACAGATTAAATTTCTTTCCTGTGATAACACAGCAAATTAGGATAGTGGTAGGAAGGGAGATTGTCTTTTTAATTTATAGTTTTTTAATTTAGGCAGAAAAGCACAAGTCATGTAAATTAAATATTTGTTTTATGTGAGGAACTCTGGCCCAGAGAAACTTCCCTAAATAGAATTACATATAATTTATGGTCCTGCCCCAGGTTCTATGGTCACATATTTCACTACAGTAGGTCTTTATGCATTTGTGTGTTTTTTCTGTTTTATATTATGCAGTGGTAATGCCAAAAATACCCATAATAACTATGATAAGTCAAAGGCATAATAATTGTTATTATGGTTATTAGCTTTAAAGACTTTGATTCACAATTCACAAGTACATAATAAACTCGACCAGTCACACATAAAACAAGTTGGAAATGATTTTCAATCGTGTGATCAACTTAAACGCACATTTCTGTGTTCTGATCAAAGAACTGAAGTATCAAATAAATAGCAAACAAAAGTAGAAATCATGCGTTTATACATAAAGGGCAAATCAGTTTTCCATATATTATCATTTCATTTGGATTTGATTTCTGAAACTTTAGTTTATTTTCAATGCCATTATACTTATTATAAGTTGAAGCAAATTTGATGCAACTAATATTTTATCATGTTGGTTAATTAAAGCAAGAATAATTTGTTGTTAAAGTGGTAGTGCTTTTTCTTATTTCTTATTTTAAAAGGTAAAAGTCTCTATACTGAAAATTGAATAGTATAGTGGCAGCAGATAATAGGGAGCTCAAACATCAGACAAAATAGGAATTGAAAAAATTGGCTCAATTCCATGATAGATTTCCATGGTTTTACTTGATTAGTCATGAGATAATTCTGAGTGGAAGTGATGAGTACTTCGCCTTCTAACATAGAACAGGATAAGCTGATGAAATTCATTATTCCTACTAATAATACCAATACAAATAACAAAAAAAAAGTATTTTTCCTCTTGGGAACTACATAATAAAATAAGCTAATAAACAAATTTTAAAATACTTTATAAAGTTATATAATTTAGACTGGGCAAAGTGGCTCACACCTTAATGCTAGCACTCTGAGAGGCCAAGATGGGTGGATTGCTTGAGCTCAGGAGTACAAGACCAACCTGAGCAAGAGTGAGTTCTTATCTCTACTAAAATGAAAAAACTAACCAGGTGTGGTGGTGCACACCTGTAGTCCCAGCTACTTAGAAGCCTGAAGCAAGAGGATTTCTTGAGTCCAAACATTTCAGGTTGCTGTGAGCTAAGATGATGCCATGCACTCTACCCAGGAAAACAGTGAGATTGTGTCTCAAAAAAATATTAATAAAGTTATATAATTTAGGTATAAGATGCAATTTAAAATGGTCAGGTTTTTATGTATTCATTTTGCAAGTGTAGAATATAATATAAATGTCTTAACACAATAACTAAGAAAATGCCATGAAGGCTATGTTAACTAGTTTGATGATAATATTTTATATTGTATAAAAACCCAGCACATTGTACCCCATGACTGAATTAATGTACACAGCTATGATTTAATTTTAAAAAAAAGGTCTATTCCAGGCCTATTCCTGTTGTGGAAAATAACAGAATCTTCACCTTTTAAAAGCTGAATAATATTCCAACATATCTGTATCACACTTTCTTCATCCATTGTCCATAGGCAGACACCTACGTTGTTGCTATGTTTTGGCTATTGAGAATGATGCTACAGTAAATATAAAAGTTCAGATATGTTTGCTAAGTAGTGAGTTTATTTCTTTCAGCATAAGCAAAACAGATATTGCTGGGTTCTTCAGTAATTCTAAAATATTTTTAATTTTATGAAAACTTCTATAGTGTTTTCCATAATGGAAATGTCCACATGCTTGTCAACATGAACCTTGGATTAATAGATATACTAACAGGTGTGAGATGATATCTGGAATAGTCTTGATTCATAGTTCCCTGATTATTAGTGATGT
Organism: Galagoides demidoff; assembly: GCA_963574575.1. NCBI lineage: Eukaryota > Metazoa > Chordata > Mammalia > Primates > Galagidae > Galagoides > Galagoides demidoff. Next base: position 33,530 of record CAUYQV010087818.1, on the reverse strand, counting down.
TGAGCACCTTTTCAAATACTTTTGGCCATTTATGGGTCATCTTTGAAGAAATGTCTATTCATACCTATTGCCTAGTATGTAATTGGGTTATATGTTTCCTTTCTATTGAATTATAAAATAGTTTTGTCTAGAATTTTGTGCATTAACCTTATATTAAAATGAGTATATGATTTGTAGATAGGCATGGTTGCTCACACCTATGATCTCAGCATGCTGGGAGGCCAAGGTGGATGGTTTGCTTGAGCTCAGGAGTTCAAGACCAGGCTGAACAAGAGAGAGACCCTGTCTCTACTAAAACTAGAAAAACTAGCCAGGCATCATGGCCCATACATATAGTCCCAGCTACTTGGGAGACTGAGGCAGGCGGATTGCTTGAACCTGAGTTTGATGTTGCTGTAAGCTATGATGCCATGGTACTCTAGACTGGGACAACAAGTGAGACTCTGTCTCAAAAAACAAATAAATTTTTATATATAGTAATCTTTTTGCCAATGACTTGGTTTTCTTTTCAGATTGTTGATTGTTTCCTTTGCTGCAGAGAAACATTATACTTGTCTTATTTACTTAGTTTTACTTTTGTAGCCTGAGTTATTTGTATAATACCAAAAAATATTGCTAATGCCAATGTCCAACGTCCAAGAGCTTTCCCTGCTGTGTTTTCTTCTAGGAGTTTCATAATTTCAGATCTTACATGTAGGCCTTCTATTAATGTTGAGTGGATTTTTGTAGATGATGTAAGGTAAGAGTTCAATTGTATTCCTTTACATGTGGAAATCCACTTTTTCCAGTTCCATCATTTGAAGAGATTATCCTTTCTTCATTGTATCTTCTTGATGCTATTGTTAAAAATTAGTTCAGTTTTATTTTATTTTGGAGGTCTCTAGTTGTTCCACTGGTTTATGAGTCTGTTTTCATGCTTTCCAAGTATTGTGTTGTCTATTTGGGTTTTTCTGTGGTTTCATATGAATTTAAAAAACATTTTATTTCTCTTTCTGTGAAGCATGCCATTGGGATCTTGATAAGCATTACATTAAATCTAGATATTGCTTTGTGTAATATGATATTCTAATAATATTAATTATTTGAAAACATAAGCATGGATTATATCTCCATTTATTTATTTTTTAATTTTTTTCATCAATATTTTATAGTTTTCAGGATACATTCTTTTTACCTCCTTATTTAACTTTATTTCTAGGTATTTTTTGTTTTTGTGTTCTTGATTTTCTTTTCTACTAGGTTATTATTTCTACTTAAAAATTCTGGGGATTTTTCTATGCTCATTTTTTTTTTAATCTTGCAACTCTACTAAATTAAATGATTCATTCTAACAGTCTTTTAGAAGTATTTGAAATTTTTCACATGCAGGAACTTAAATGCAGAACAGATATACTTTTTTTTTATGAATTTGATATATTTCATTTCCTTGTCCTGTCTGCTTTTGCTAGTACAACAGAAATGTTGAGTAGGCATCTTTGCTTTGTACCAGATCTTAGAGGAAAATATTTCAATTTCTGACCAGTTATCATAATATTTTTGTAGCTTCTTCATTAATATACTTTATTATATTGAGGAACTTTGCTTCTAACCTAAACTATTGAGAGATTTTATCAAGACTTACTGTTAAATTCTGACTGACAAAGATTTTTAAAATGTCATCATAAGCATGTGTTAACAAGCAATAATGAATATTCTTGAAATCAATGTCAAAAATACCAATTCTTAGCAAATATACCCAGACCTACAGCAATGAAACACATGAAGTATATGTATATAGCACATGACATTCATGTGTACATACACACACACACACACACACACACTATCTGCATCCCCACCAACCCGCAAAAAGCAAATTCTGTCATTTGGGTAACATGGATAAAACTGAACAGCTATGTAAAGTGGAACAAGCCAGGAACAGAAAGTTCAGCACTACATGTATTCATTCATATGTAGAAGCTAAAAGACATTAATGACATGAAATTAAAAATTAGAATACATGGTACAGATGCTGGAAAGGTAGGCTGAAGGGAGGGCAAAGGGAGGGCAAAGGGAGATTAGTTACCGGAGGCAAAATTACAGCAAGATTGGAGGAATCAGTTCTAGTGTTCTATACCACTGTAGCATGAGTACAGTAGAGAATAATATATAGTTTCAAATAGCTAAAAAGAGGATATTGAGTGTTTCCAACACAAAACAGTGATAAGTGTTTGAGATAATGCATTTTCATTATGCTGATCTAATCACTACACACTGCATGGATTAAAACGTTGCTACATATCCCACCATCCTCAGTTATTGTTTACCAATTAAGAATAAGTTTAAATCCTCCTTTGAAGAAGAGACTGAGCCAAAGGAAACACTGGCTTCCCCACTATATCACTTCCCCACCCCCTGAAACAGTCAAGTTGGAACACCACAGACATAGAGCTCTTCTCATTTCTGAAGGAGACCAGTGGTCAGAGGGGAGCAGAGAAGGAAGAGCTAGGACTATAAAAGTACTGAACAGTCACCCAAGCAGAGGAAAGAGTCTTAAAGTGCTGTAGCCCAACTCACTTTCTTATAAAGGAGTCTCCCCAGAGGTGGGAAGGAATCTAGAATGCAGAGGCCCCAAACTCCCTTCAGATACAGCCTTGCAAGGGCTCTGCACCAAGTCCAGTGTGGGGAAGGCAGCTTTGCTTCATGTCAGACAGGCTTCTTAAAAGTAGGGTAACTGCCAGTTGTTGAGCATGGAAAATCAAAAACATGCTTTTAGGAAAAAACCAAGCTTATGACTTGCTTATTAGCATGAATTGCCTCTAAAACTAATAAAGTAAATAAGCTTTATATTGAGTCACTACTATTCACAGTAATTTAGTTAAATCTCTTTATGTGAAAACTGTGTAAAAAGATTTCTCATTAAATACAAACTACTCTAGATCACTCTGAAATTGAAGAAAAATGGGAAAAGAGACAAAGCTTTCATGGAGTGGAAAAACAGTGTGCAGGCTGTGAGAATCACAGCAAGATAACTTTAAATGAAAATTTTCATCCAAAATATTTAAATTTAAAAGCTCTAAATTAAAGTGTGTACTTGTCCTACTTAAACCAAAGGCTTTAAGAGATGTAATAGCCCTGATATATTCAAACATGTTATAAAGTATTTCTTTAAGACTTAATAATTCTGGAACTAGTGGGAAAAAATCTATCTGACAACTTTGTTTGCAACTCATATATAAGGGGTGCTAATAATTATCTTCAGTGGAACTCACGCATGTTACAAATGTGACTCTGATGAATATTCCCCTAAGGGAATGTCAACTTGGCACAAATGCATTCTCTTACAGACGATAATTCTTTTACATAATCCTGATATTTTGATGAGTGTTTAGAATATTTTATGAGCACAAAAAAGTAAAAAATATTACACATATGGTATCTCCATTTGAGACTTAGATTACATGTCAGATAATGTGAAGCACATGTCAATAAAAGGAAATAAAAGGATTTTATTTTCTTTTTGTTACTTAGTTTCTCAATTGTGGCATATGACACTCTAACAAGATCAGCGCAATCCTTACACAAAGTCTTAAGATCAGTTTTTTAATTGTTGCTTTTAATTCTTCCATAAAAACAAGTCCATCATACATGGTATCACAGATCAAAAAGTGAAGTGTAGAACTACAAATGTATACATAAATCAGTTTATTTTCCTATAAATGCTCTCTTAAGATTATTCATGCATTCTATTTTGACTATACACTTTAGTGGCATGTGGATATATTTTGTTTGTATCCTTTAGGTTTCATTATTGACATTGAACAATTTCAGAAATCTTGATTTTTAATGAACATATAAAACTAAGAATGTATTGAAATACAGATATTTATATAAATATCAAGCAATCATGAATGCACTCAGACTTTTCAAGAAGTTGAAAAGAATTTTCAAAGTTAAATTTTAAAATATATTTACAAACACACACAATGTTTAGTTGCTACTTCCCATTAGAACATTTTTCCTCCTTCTGGAAATAGTCTCGATACCCTGTCTATTCTAGTGTACATTTTTTTTTTTTTCAGTTTTTGGCCAGGGGCTGGATTTGAACGTGCCACATCTGGCATATGGGGCCAGTGCCCTATTCCTTTGAGCCACAGGTGCCACCTACCAATGTACAATTTTTGGTTGGAATCACTAAAACTTGGTGACCTAATTAAGATGGCATTGAGTGTGATATAAAGTAAAATATTACTATGATGCAAAAAAAATTGTTTTTATTTTTCCAAATTAATATATTCACTAAGCTATGAAATGAAAATAATATTTTATTTTACAAAGAGTGAGAGAAGCTGAATGTTCCACAATGTGTGTATATGGGTATAATAAAATTCTCTTTTTGTTAATTCCTATGAAAATAAATTATTTGGTTTCAAAAGAAATGTGTGTATGAATGTTTTTGTTGGTTTGTATGTGAGTATTTAATCTGAGAAAAAAAATAAATATATGTTTTTCTCTTTGTGAATATTTTTCTTAATCTGTAAATTGTACTTCTGACAATGTACCTATACATTCACCTATAATTTTACAGTCCAATAATAAAAATAATGGCAATATCTTTGTTGTGTTGTCTAAGATAGCTGAATGCTTTACACATTTTAATTCCACTGTTCACAAAATTGTCTTAGATATTACATTTTAAATATCAAAACTAACAATGAATTCATGAACTAAAAAGATGTTTATAATATAACTATTTTATTAATAGTTTCATTTCATTAAAAATTGAATATATTCTTATGAAACAAGAAATCATCATGTTGACCTGTTTAAATATCTTCAAGCAGATCAGTAAGAAAAAAATCAAAGAATCTCATTGAAAAGTAGGCAAAAGACATGAAGAAAACTTTTGAAATGGAGATAGTCTAATAAGCAGCAAATGCATAAAAAAAAAATGTTTGACATCTCTAATCAAGGAAATGCAATTCAAAACCAAGATGATGAGGCCAGATGCAATGGCTCACATCTGTAATTCTAGCACTCTGGGAAGCTGAGGTGGGTGGATTGTTTGAGCTCAGGAGTTGTAGACCAGCCTGAGCAAGAGCAAGATCCTGTCTCTGCTAAACAGCTGGGCATTGGTGGTGGGCAACTGCAGTCATAGCTACCCAGGAGGCTGAGGTAAGAGGATCTCCGAAGCGTAAGAGTTTGATTTTGCTGTGAATAAAGATGCCATGGCACTCTACTCAGGGCAACAGAGTGAGACTCTGTCTCAAAAAAATAAAAATAAATCACAATGAGATACCACCTAACACCAGTAAGAATGGTTCATATCTGAAAATCCCAATGTAATAGGTGCTGGTGTGAATTTAAAGAGAAAGGAACACTCATTCAGTGCTGGTGGAACTTGCAAACTAATACAGCCTCTGTGGAAAGTCATATGGAGAAATCTTAAAGAACTAGATCTACCTTTTGATCTAGCAATCCCATTACTAGGTATTTACCCAAAGGGAAAAATAGGAAGACATTTTATAAAAAATACACCTGCACTTGGAGTTTCACAGCAACAGAATTCAAAACTCCAAAGATGTGAAACAACTGAAGTGCCCAGCATATGTGAATGAATGAATAAATGGTGGAATATGGATACCATAGAATACTATTCAACCACAAAAAAAGATGGAGATCTAATATCTTTTTTAGCAACTTGGATGGAATTGGAGACCACTCTCCTAAGTGAAGTATCTCAAGAATGGATAAACACCATGACGGGTACTCAATACTAAATTGGAATTTGTTGATCAACACTTATGTACATATATGGAAGTTAACCTGAAAGGAAATTAAGTAGGTGGGAAGGGAGAAGAGAGGTAGGATAATTCACACTTCACTGGTAGAGTACATATATTCTAGGTGAAGGTCACATTTATAATTTTGACTGAAAATGTACAAAAACAAAATATATAACCAAAATGTGTATACCCCTATAATATTCTGAAATAAAAAATAAAATACATATTTTCTTTGGAAACTAAAAATCATTGTATTTGTCTGTATATGTGTCTTATACATTATTTCAACCTGATTTTAGTCCCATTTTAATTATTATTTTAAAAGGTACACATTATCATAACATCATTTATTTAAATGATAGAAATTATCCCTGTTTTGCCAAAGATAGTTTTTATAGATTACCTTATAAAAGGAAATAACTTTTCAAAGTCACTATAATAAATATTCATTTTCCTTTTTAATACATGCAAAGGAAAATTTAGAAATGAAATTTATAGTTCAATGTATATTTATCATTATTTTAATGACACCATAAAGCAAGCTTAAACTAAAGATAAAATGCTTGATATTGGCATATGTACTAATGTTTCGTGTATGATATAGAAATGGAATAAGTAAATTTGTTATGGAAAGTTAACCAGTAATGTAAATGAATCTTTCTGCAAATAAGTGATCAATTTATTAAATAACATTTTTTACAGCTTAATTGAGATATAACTATAATAGAATTCAAGAAAATGCAGTGTATCTAAATTGTATAAGTAGATAAATTTTGACTTCTAAATAAAACAAGCACCACCCCAAGGAAGAAAATGAACTTATCTATCATTTATCCCTAGAAGCTTTTCATTTCCTTTGGAATCATTCACAAATTCTCCTTTCCTCTTTTAAGGCTAAGAGTCGGTCTGCTCTCTGTCTTGTAAATTACTCTAGTTTGTACTTTTAGAGATTTCTATCAATAAAATAAAACAAAATCAGAGTAATCTTTTTCAGATACATCCATGTTTTTGCATATATTAATAGCTGATTGACTTACATTACAGAGTACAACCGTATTATATGGACATACCAAAATTATTTTTTTTTAATTAATATGTTTATGGGCTCTGTGCCTGTGGCTCAAGTGGCTAAGGTGCCAGCCACATACACCTAAGGTGGCGGGTTTGAATCCAGCCCTGCCCACCAAACAACAATGATGGCTGCAACCAAAAAAAAGCTGGGTGTTGTGGTGGGCACCTGTGGTCCTAGCTAGTTGGGAGGCTGAGGCAGGAGACTAGCTTGAGCATGGGAGTTGGAGGTTGCTGTGAGCTTTGTTGCCATGGCACTCTACCCAGGTGGACAGCTTGAGACTCTGTCTCAAAAAAAAAAGTTTATGTAGATTTTAGTTTAGTTTAGTTACATTTTAGTACACAATGAACAGTTGTGTACAAGTCTACGTGTAGATGTATATATTGTCTTCCCTTGAGTATATATCTTGGAATGGACTAAATCTATCAAATAGTAGATGTATGTTTAACTTTTCAAGAAACTGCCAAACTGTTTTCCAAATTTGCATACTAATTTATTTTCCCACTAGTAAGTACTACATGACATTTCAGATTCCCCTGAAGCCTTGTCAAATGTTTTCAATCTTTACTTTTAATCATTCTAATAGATATGCAAAAGTATGTCATTGTGGTTTTATTGTTCTAATGACTACGATAATGAGCATTTCTGCATAAGGTGATATGACATTCATATATTTTCTTTGGCAAAGTGTTATGAACTGTGGTATATGTATACCATGAAATACTACTCATCCATAAAAAGATGGAGACTTAGCATCTTTTGCATTTACCTGGATAGATTTGGAGAACATTCTCCTTAGTAAACTATGTCAAGAACGAAAAAGAAAGAATCCCACGTACTCAATACTAAGTTGAAACTAATAGATGAACATCTATAGGCCCTCCCATGAGAAAAAAAAATAAGTCAAAGTGGAGTCAGGGGAGAGGAGATTTCCTAAATTCATGTTTAATGGGTACAATGTAGGGGAATAGGGCACACCTCCTTGATGAAGACCTCAAGTGCAATTTGGACTTTATCTAACAAATGAAAATGTAACGCAATTGTATATACCCTTGTATTAACCTGAAATAAAAATAGTATCATACTAAAAAAATTATAAATAAAAATTAACAATATTAATGTTATCTTTGCATATTTTTAATCTTTTACTTTTAATATAATGGTATTATTTTTAATGTTTATTACAGGTAGGAATAGTTTGCTTCCTCATAATATCTGATAATCTTCACCTTGCAATTGTCATAATTAGACCACTTAGCCTCTTAAGTATTAATATAGTTTGTTAATTTCTTTAATGGTTACCTTAGGGTTTACTTATGATAGTAATTCTCAATCAGGGGTGACTTCGTACTACTGTAGGATCTTTGGCCGTGTGTGGAGACGTGATTGTCACAAATGGTGGGACATGGGGTTAGTATTTAGGCTATAAAACTCCGCAATGCTGCTGAGTGTCGTATATAATACATAAGAAAGTTCCTCACAATGAACAATCATTCTACCCAAAAGTATTGGGATTGAAAAATTCTGATTTATAGTGTACATCATTAATTTATTACAGTATTCCTTAGAGTCATATAATAATATGAACTATCTTAGGCATAGTAAAACCCCCCTAATATATCGTATACTTCCATTTCTCCATGCCATGGCTCTTGTACTCATGTATTGTAGTTGTACATGAATTATAAGTTCCAATAAACATTTTTTATTATTTTTCTTTAAGCAATGAGCTACATTTCAATAATACTTAAATAATAAAAATAGTACATAATTATTAATGTAGTTAACATTCAGTGTGCTTTCTCCCCACTATTTAGGTCTAAATATGTATCTAGTGGGTGGTGCCTGTGGCTCATCTAGGGCACTGGCCCCATATACCAAGGGTGGCAACTTCAAAACCACATCCAGCCAAACTGCAACAAAACAAAAAAATAGTTGGGCATTCTGGCAGGTACTCAGGAGGGTGAGGCAAGAGAATCGCCTAAGCCCAAGAGTTGGAGGTTGCTGTGAACTGTGACACCACCATACTCTACGGAGTGTGAGACCCTGTCTCAAATAAATAAATATGTATCTAGCTTCATTTGTCTTCACAGTGAAGGTCTTCCTGTCTTCCTTAACATTTCTTGAAGTGTAGCTTTGCTATTGGTATTTTTTTTCATATTTTTACATCTGATAATGTCTTCATTTGCTCCTTATCTTTGAAAGATATTTTCTCTGGACAGGGAGTCCTGGCCTGGATTTATAATTATTTTTGTTTTCTTTCTAGACATTAAATACACTGATTTATTCCTACGTTGTTTCTGATGGATTAAATATGCTATCTTTATTCTCATTGTTCCTCTTACTAAGTCTTTTTTCCTCTAGGTACTTTTAAGATTTTCTCTGTATAACTGTTTGTAAGTGGTTTGATTATGAGGTGGTTTGACTTAGTTTTGTGCAAGAATTTTTGTGTTTTGAATTTGTTAAGCTTCTTAAAATTTTGAATTTATTATTTTTAATAAACTAGGGACATAGTCAACCATGATATCTTCTGTTCCTACTTCTTTAAAGACTCTATTTCCATGTTTAGAAGCCAGGTAGTTTTGTTTCACAGCTCACTGACCTAGAATGCCTTCTTTTTCTCTTTGTGTATTATTCACAGTCATTTCTGTTGCTATTTCTTCAATTTTATGTATCTTTTCTTCTGCAACATCTAATTTACTGCTAATTTTAGAGATTATCACATTAGAAATTTTAGTTTTTACTTTTAGATGTTTTTCTTTAAATTTTTTTCTGCCTCTCTACTTGATTGTTGAACATATAGACTATATATATAATAAGTTTTTTCAATGACTAATTCTAACCTCTGTGTCAGTTCCAAGTTCATTTCGGTTGATTATACTCTTAATTATGGGACCATGATTTTATGCTTCTTTGCATTCTTCATAATATTTCATCTCATGGTAGACATTGTCAATTTTACTTTTCATGTGCTTCAAATTTTCTATTATTATATTTATTATTGAGCTTTGCTATGCTAGGCATTTAAATTAATTGGCTTTAATTAATTTTGCTTGTTGCTTTTAAGAGGTATTAGGTAGGATTAGACCAGAGAATAGTCAAGGGCTAGTTATTCCACACTACTTATGTAAAACCATTCTGAGTAGTTTGTGAATGTCCTATCAATTATGAAGTCTTCCTTTGTGGGTGTGAAGTCCCTTTGATCCTTTTAGATAGTTTCGTCTACATTTTCAGGTATTTCTATCACATGTGATACATCGATCAACATTCTACTGAATATTCTATAGTAATACTCTGAAAATCTTCAGAGTTCTTCCTCTGTGGCTCTCTAATGTTTGGTGCTAAATTCTGTACTCCATTCACCTTAGTTTGCTGCATTTGAACTCTGTCTCTACTTTTTTATTTGTAATTATTGATCTCTGCTTAAGTTCATTCTCCTGGTGCCATTACTAATACTCCCCCAAGACATACATCAATACTAGACCTCATCTCATTTGCATCTGGTATCTAGGTCCTCAATATCTTTTGCTGTTTGATGTGCAATGTCCTGAGAATCACTATGTTATATTTTTTGACAGTTTTATTGTGTTTATTAGTTGCTTTTTTATTCTGAAGTGGGAGTACAAATCTGACCTGTGTTACTTTACCTTCACTGAAAGCAGAAGTTTATTTAACACTACTTTTTTAAGATTGAATAATTAAAGGAAATGATAAGAAAAAAAGGATGAGGAAACATTATTTGCCACAGCCGTATACCATGTGATAAGCTGATAAATTGAGAAGAAATGCTCCTGAGAGGCCACATATTTTAGTTGCCTTTAAAATCATGAACGACAAAACACATAACTTGAATTAATTATAAGAAAAGCCAACACTGTTATGTGGGTAAATTTCTCAACTTTAAAGATAGTGTAGCATGTCAAAGGGTGAAATCCCAAGCAGTGAGAAGCAGTGGCTTTAGTCATCTAAGCAGCATGGTATCCTGAAGATTGTCTTGTCATGCTGGAAGGTCAGGTTCGGAAGGCTCAGTAGAGAGACTTCTCCCCACAGAGAAGGAGAGAAAGAGTGGCAGAAATTTTCTGCATACTGCGAAGGTGACTTTGTTCTCAGTGTGAGAGCAGGGTGGTCACAGCTCCCCAGGCTGAACTTGCTGTAAGCCTATCCACAATGCTTATTCAGGGAGCAGAGAGGTGAGTTTGGCTGTAAACTTTTTTCCTTGCTTGGGACCTGATAGCATGAATTTAGTGCAGACTAAAAGAAAGGAAAGACAAGAAATAGCATGAAACCTCCTAACACTGGTAGATAATTTTCACATAAGGAAAATAAAACTATGACATAATTCTAAGCAATATCATGATTGAGAGGGGGAAAGAGAAATTTAATAAAATGCAAGCACAGTAGATTTACAGAAAAAGCCATATTTTTTAGAGTTAATTATGTTGGCATCAAGTTTTCTTGGTTATTGCCTCCAAAAATACAAAAGGCTAGGCTGGTCATGGTGGCTCATGCCTTGTAATTCTAGCACTCTGGTAGGCTGATGTGGGAGTGTCCCGTGAGCTAAGGATGTGGAGCAGACCCTGAGCAAAAGCAAGACCCTGTCACCACAAAAAATAGAAAACTAGCCAGGCCCTCTGGTGGGTGCCTATAGTCCTGGCTATGAGGGTGGCTGAGGCTCATGAGTTAGAGCTTACTGTAAGCAATAATGATGCCACAGCACCCTACCCAGAACAATAGAGTAAGACTCTGTCACAGAAAAAAAAATACTAAAGGCTAATTTTGTGACTTTTCTTTATTAATTTTATAGTTAAGACTTTGTAACTATATACCAAATGCTATTGGTACACTGATCAGTGCTTGTATAACACATGTGTTTATTGAATAACATTTATTGGCTTTCATTTAAAAGTTTAACAATCAGGACCCACATGAGACAGCATGTCAACTAAACTCATTAAGAAGGGGACAAGGGCCAGGGGTTCAATAGCTTCTCACAAAATGGGTACAATGCATAGATATGGAAGACGATTACAACTCTGATTTTCAGCTGTCATGTGTAAATCATATAACTAAATGGTTTTTACCCTCATAGTAAACTGAAATTTTTAAAAAAGAGTGAGGAATGAAGGATAAGAAGTAAAATAAGGGTGCATATAATAATATTGTTAAGAAACATGTGAAATATAGCAGAGAGTCAAGGCTTTGAAATTACCCAGTCTATTTCCACTTGGGAAGTAACCTGTGTTTCCTCAAAAGGTTCACAATTCTGCATTTCTATATAAGTGTGCTCAAAATCATAAGGCAATGAGGTTCTCACTGTTTTTTTAATGTAAATTTATGACATAAGATTCTTGCTACCTTTCTCCAATTGAGCTGCTCTTTTCTAGATCAAAATAGACTTGTGAAAGTTTAGGTTTTCCTTGAGAGGTGACATAAATAATTTAGGTTACCAATCTCACCCTAATTCTGCTGGTACTCAAAGCATCGTGAAATCCTAATCAAAATGACTTTAGCACATAGGTAATCTCTACATGTTTAGATCGATATTAAAACTAACACTTAGACCATTTAATACATTTTAGCAAATAGAGATGCTCTCTTTTTCTCTGCACTATTAGTCTGTTCTCTCTCTCTTCTCCTTCGCTCTCTCCTCCTCTCTCCTCCTCACTGTCCTCTTCACTCTCCTCTTTTTCTTTCGTCATTTCTCTCCCCTTTTCTCTTCTCCTTTTTCTCCTCCTTGGTGCTGCTCTTCAGCCTCCCTCCCCCACCAATAAAGGCATATATATATATATATATAAAAGTCTAGCTCTTGTTCATTCAAATCACTGCTGAGTTTATTCCAATTTTTTTTGAGAAATATAAAATAACTGCTTAACAAACAGGAGATTTAATCTTCACCCAGTAAACTAAAAATTTATGTATAAATGTGAAAAATGTGTTGCCATGTTAATGGCATTTATTATCCTATATTATCTTAGGTTGAACCATGTGAATTTCTGCTATTTCAACACTTTTGGTAATGATCAAAAATAATAATTTCACATTCATCTAAATATAACCAAAGATACAGTTTACTGCAGAAAACCATTTATTTCATAATAAAATATTTCAGGAGGTATATTGCATGTAGAATTGTGAAAAATAAACATCACTTGATTCTAGTTGCATTTGAAAAACAATATTCTGGCTTATTGGACATTATATAGAAATTTGGCTTAGTTACTTACAGCATAAATTGGTATTATTTAATATATTATCTTTCTTTCTTTTTTTTTTTAAATCACCTTTTCCTGGAAAGATCTTGACACTCAATGGCATAACATCTCCAATTTTCAGGCTGTCAGACAGTCACATTGGCACTGTCAGGCAAAAGGCTAATGAGTCTGAGATGGTCCTAAAATAAGACTAAAACATTTGGAAGAGCTGGCAGATAGCATTAAATAAATGGAAAATAATCAGCCTTAGAGCAGTTGATTAGGAAAGAGGGCGAATTTTACTTGCAAATAGGCCATAGTTGGCAGTTTAACCTGAGCAGGTCTCTGTGCTATTGAAATCTCCTAACAGTGCTTGGTGAATGCTTGCTCTTAAGCTTTGACATTTTATAATTAAGTTACTTATATTGTTTCTTTTGTGGGTGATGGGCTGTTTAAGAGAGCAAACCTTCAAAACCTGCTGAAATTGGCTCTCAATCCATTAATTTGAATAAGTGTCATTAGCCTAAAATGAAATCAGCAAATTATCGTTTGGTTTACACTTTTCCAGCTCGCCATCACATGTACCAAATCGTTTTTTTTCTTTTTCATTTACCATTTCAGGAAATATTTGTTTGAAAAATGATTACCATTAGACATCCTTATTCAATTCCCCCTAATTATGAGTGCTTGAGTGGAATTGTAGTAGGTTGCACTAAACAATTTTTGTTATGACCTTATATTTTAAAATTTTGACTGAGAGACAAAATACTGAATATATTTGTGGAAAAATATAACCATCTCTCTCTTACTAGGAAAAAGCTTTTACATTTATTCCTCATATAAAACTGACTCATTAAAAATTGGGAAAAATTATTTGGTATATTTTTGTATGTAAAACTGATAATCCAATTTCTAGTTATATAGAAAACTATATAATGATTAAAAAGTCACAATTTAAAAATGCAAATTTTCTTATAATACATACTTAAATTGAGATATGACATTATTTTAGGATTTCGCTTGATATGTTATGAGTAAAGTATCTTGGAAATAACTTGTATCAGTTCTACACCTGTAATTATGTGGAATTATGTTAATTAGACTAACTAGAATGTGTTGAACATTAATGATTAATGATAAAAAAGAAGAGATTATAATAAGTCTAATAAAATTCAAATCTGATCTAGATTGAATATTTTTACACCAAATGAAAGGAGTTATGCCAATAAAGGGAATGATTACAAGCTAATAAAAATAGCAATAAGAATAATGATCACGGTTTAGTTTCTACCAGAAATTTCAAGCCATTGTTATGTCTACATTAAAGAATTTTCAAGGTATTTGTACCCATGTCTTATTTGTTCCTCATACAATGCTTTATAATGTCACCTGTACTGAAAATTGAGCCTCAAAGATGGGACATCAAATTCATATGGCTTGCAAATGTTGGGATAGATTAGATTTAGTGTTCTTCTAAAGCAGCAATAGAAACACAATTAGCACAAACAATAGTTCTGTGCTTCGAATATTTCTCCAAAAGGCATGTGTTGCAAAATTAACTCCCTGTGTGTCAGCAAAGATGAAATAAATGGGTGAATGCCACTAGAGAAAGAGTGAGCTCCATGTTGTAAAAGCCAGGTCCTTAGTATAGGATGAGTCTGGCTCCTTCTGGCTGTCTTGCTCTGTCTAACCCTCTCCTTCTGCCTCAAGAAGGACCTTGACAAATGCTGGCCAAGCTCAGACTCCAGAGCTGTGAGAAATGAATTTCTGCTTATTATAAACTATCCAGTCTCAGATATTCTGTAATAAGAGAACAAAATGAAGACAGTTACCAATATCATTTCTATAAATAGTGACATGATCACAGCGCTAGTCTAGATTTGATAATAGAGTAAGATCCATCTCATGTATTGTTTGTCTCCCTCTAAAAGGCCAAATTCTTTTCTTTTTGAAAACAAAGGCTTTTTCTCAGTTTTAGGCTGCAATTTCTTCTTCCTAGGATTCTCAGTTGCTTCAGAGGAGTCATTTACTTGGTAGTCCTGTTCCCAGTCACTTAAATTGCCTAAATACCATTAGATGGTTGTTTTATACATGAGTCTAAGAGGAGAGAAGTTAAGCTTTTCACTGAACAGCAGAATGTTTAAAAAACTGAAGCTTGGTCTTAACAATTTTAAAAACATACGGTGATTTTCTAGGGAAGAGATCATTCTTTGCTTCCTTGTTCAGATGAAAAAAAAAATTTTTTACAAACAGTTTTTGTTGTATCTCATCCTCTGTGGCCAATTATTAATAAATGGCAGTTAAGGATTTATCATACAACTTTTATATTCCCTACCAAGAGAATAAATGTTTTCATATGTTTAGTCATATGAAACTACATAGTCGATGAGATTTTTATAACATTACATATTTTTATTCTTGAGAATAGAGGAAAAATTATGAAATGTTAAATCAATAGATCTTATTTTTATCAGCTATTCTTATGGCAAGTTTCTTTGTCATCTGACATTTAAAAACTTTTGAATCAATTAATAAAAATATCTCTGTCCTATTTGGCTTCAATAATGAAGGTAATAATCTTCAAGTTGGTCATTTTTATTAATGATTGACCAAGAAGAATTACTTAATAATTTTGTGTTAAAGAGAATATAAAATAAGAAAAATCCTTGAACGAACATAGCCACAGTTCTGTTAATAACTATAGAGTTGGCTAAAGAGAGTACTTTGAAGGTGACCATAGTGATAGTCGGAAATGAGTCATGTAGCACTTTTTCTAGGATGAATTTATGAACTTAACTGTCTGAACTCAAAGCATTAATAATAGAAGAACTCTCTAGAAGCTCTCTCTTTAGAGATGATTTTGAAACCAGAGCCTGACAATATCAATTATCTAACTTCTCATCATGCTTTTATGGAAGTAAAATTCTGAGATAGTAATGAGACTACTGCTGAAGAAAGAATGTGCCTCTTTTTGCCTGCTAATATGCCATTGGGAAAGTTACAAGTTTCCTATCAGTTCACACTACATCTTGGACATTTTAATCCAGCCCCAAAATTATTTCCAGGAATTTAAATGGTTTCTACCATTTACCACATATATTACAAATCAATTAAATGACAGATCAAACTAAATTAATATACATGTACTACAATACAATAGCAATTCTTGTTAGAACTCGGTGTTTCTAAGTA
The DNA here is from genome assembly GCA_963574575.1 of Galagoides demidoff. Lineage (NCBI taxonomy): Eukaryota > Metazoa > Chordata > Mammalia > Primates > Galagidae > Galagoides > Galagoides demidoff. The sequence continues at coordinate 17,313 of CAUYQV010087818.1, read as the reverse complement.
GAGGCAAGTTAAAGGCTATTGAAGCTCACGATATCCAAGTGCACATTGTCTAAAATACCACAAAATGAATATAAGAAATACTCTAAGTCATGCTGTAAAATACTCAATAACTTCCTGGAAACAAAATTTATCTAGCCTATATGCATTTCCACTGGAGTATGTTTAAAAAAACTGTGACATGCTTTTTGGAACGCTGACAATATCGTTACAGCCATCATCACCTATAATCAGGATGGTTAAGATGGCAGACAACACATTTTCATTTTCACTCAAATTAATGTGCATAAGTTAAATAAATGGTCATTTTTACTACATATGAATATTAAAAGCATGCATATTCTATTATTTATTTCCCTTATGAGATTGGATAACACTGAAAATAGACATTGATTAATGCTGCTGTGAAAGATAGTTATGAAAGAAAATTCTTTCCATAAGGAGTTTAATTTTCCAACATAGCAGATATACAGATGTCTCATTTCTCTGAAATACTAAGTAGTAATATATTTGACCATAATACTGCTAAAAAAATTGAGTTTAAATATTATGAATCATTTTCATTGAACATCCTAGAAAGTTATAAGAGTTCATCTCTATTACATCAAATAGAAAAGAAAAGTAATTAAACTTTGCCTCCAATGTTGTCTTTTTTAACATCATTGAAGTTTCAGTGTATCACCACCATTGTGTCTGATACAAGGCTAGCACAAACCTTCCCCATCTTTAGATATAATGTAGCTTAATGTCATAAGACCTTAGGTAGGTCATGGTCACATAAACATCTTTATATAAAGATGGATTTAATTTCAGAAGACCACCTCCTAATAATTATGGCTAATTAAGCCAAAAAGCATTTAGTAACTTGCAATCTTCCTCTTTAGATTGCCATCAATATAATACGTATCTTTAGAAGAAATGAAATAAAACATCAATAGAAACTAAGATCCATTAATTAAAATCTTCAAGTATTTTGTCATGCCATTGGTGGAACATAACACCCTAATATTTGAATACTAGTATTTGAAAGTCAAGAATGGTTTTATATTTAATTGGCTAGTCAAAGCAGCAGATTAATCTTTTTTCATCCTTTTGGCTAAGATGAAGTGTGAAAGTAGATCATATAACTTTATAAATGGAATAAGATACTGTACTTTTTCAAACTATTATTCAATCGAGTACTTTCTTAAGTCTCTTTGAGTTTGTTACACATACTGAAAGACAGAGACGTGAATTGACAAGCCCACATTGTGAAAGGTCTGTGCTACATGTATCTTTTCTTTGAGTTACGGTTAGGGTAAATAGTGTTTTGTTCAAAATGCCAGAGACCCATATATTTGTTATTTCTTTTCACATATTTAATTCTTTCATTTATCACATATTTACTACACACTAAAATTTTTGAGGACCATTGTATTCTTAGAAGTTACAATTCTAGAATAAAGTGATAATTACCATTCAATATATAATCTGCATGGTTCTGAAAGCTCCAAGGAAGGTTCTCTGATCTCAGTGTTGATTAGTAGGATGTAAGCACTCCAATTTGTACAAATAATCAACACATTGAATCCCATAATGGCATAAATCAACACATTGAATCCCAAAGGGTATAAATGTATTCATGATCTATGTACAAATGACTTAATAAAAAAACAGTGAGATAAAAAATATGCTTAGTTGTGGATGTGTCTGGTTTCCCCAAGATATTTACTTTCTGTGGTTTGTATCCCCATCCTGTAAGATAGCTCCATCAATTAGGAGCTAGACATATTTGAGATGGGAAGTTCTCATCCTCTGACCGTTAAGCCACTGACCTCACTGCCTCTGCACCCACTTAGGCTGTATCTACTTCCACAATAGAAAATCTTTCCCTGAAGATTTTCCCTCCACCTATTCTCTGGATTTTATACCAGGTCATCTAGACAAGAATTCCCCACCCCCCAAATTGCATCTATCATCTTTGCACCTTATATGAGTAACAAAAACTTCTTATATATGTGAGAACATTTAAATACTATTCCACAGAGGAAAGCAATTTAAAAACAAAAAACAAGCCCCCCTTTTTTTGAGCTTATGTCCCCCATATTCCAATCTGAACTCATTTTCCTACTCTCTGTGCAGGGCCAAATTCACAACACAGGTCATATATTTCACTTTCTCCCTCCTCGGCCTCTTTCCTTCCTTAACTCTTCAGAGTGATCCTTTACCACCATCACCTCATTTAAACAACAAAACCCCCCTGTGAAATCTGGCAGTCAGTTTTCCGTTCTTATCTTGCTGGACAGTCCCTCAGTGTGACCACTTCCTTTAGGTTTCTGTGGAACCTCACTCAGTTTTTTCTTCTTTCTCCTGGCTGTTCTTGTTCTGGTTTCCATAGATGATCTTGCATGCTCACACCTCTAAGTAATGTCTGCATACGGGTGATTGCTAAATCTTCATCTCTAGCCCTCTCTTTCCTCTTGGGCTTTTATCATCCTCTTCATTTGACTATCTGTAGAATTATTAGAACCTTTCCTTTGTTATATTATAAGACAAAGAATATGGAGAATCTCAAGAGTGTCCGAAAATATTCAGGGCTCTTAGATACATTGAAATTTCACATAAACAACAACAAAAATATTGTTGTATGTATATCCCCACAATTGTCTGGGACATATTTAATGAAACTCTTATTCAATCTCTTCTATTTGTATTTTCTAAATCCAACAATCCTAACAGGAGTAATATTTGTCTCTGTATCATTTCTAATATTGCTCTTAACTTTGCTGGACCCTGAAAGCTTTCAAACAGCCCTGCTTTGAAATGCCCCATAAAAACCATAACAAACTTCAGATAACCTGAGCAAAACCTGAAACACCCAACCTGCTGGGAACCTTCACTGACTCTCCCATGTCAGTTTCCAGCGTTTTTCTTTCTTATTTGTGAAGCTCTCACCAAAAGTTTCTTGTTATATCTTGTTTCCTGTTGTGTTAATACATAACACATATCTATCTCAGGGCGTTTTAATGTACAGTACTTTCTACTAAACAGTTTAGAGCCTTTGATATGTCTTTTATCCTTAAGTTTCAGCTTTATGCAGTAGAAAGATAGAAGTTGTGTTACCATACTGTACTAATTAGCTCTTAATGGCTAACATGTCTTATTCCTTTATTTTTATATCACTCTTATTTGAAATATCAAAATTTCTTTGTGCTTGTGTATTCTTTTACTTTCTATATTATTATGATATAATATTAGCTCTATTTGGTAGTGTTTTGTTCATTCCATTATCCCTACACCTTCAACCTTAGATGGTTACAGGTAAACATTAGTCATGTATCAAAATTAGTGAAATAAAGGAGTGGTTTTTAAAAGGAAATAGTTTAGCTAGACTCATCAAGTGTCTTCCAATCATTAATAGCAAAAATATATTTAAATATTGAAAGCAGATTCTTAAACAAAGAGACCCAAGATAATATTTAAAATGTTTTTTATTTAAATTTATCAATGAAATAAAAATTATGCAAAACTTATATCAATTATTTATAAAATAGACAACTGTATTTCATTTATATACAATGACATATAAACAATAACTTTATAATATAAATATCACAATTCACCATCTGTTAATAATAAATGTATTTAATTAGTAAAAATTTTTTAGAAATATTGCATGTGTTACTATCAACAAGAAAAGAGTAATTTTTTCAGACTTTGTTGTCTTATTGTAAACAGATAGGAAGTACAAAAATTTTATTTTCATAAGTAAAAAGAAAATAGAAACAGAAATAAAAAAATTATGTCTCACATAAATGAGCCAGTTTGGTATATTTATAAAGTTTTAATCATTTAATATTAGTTGACAACTAAGTTGATATAATTAATTCCACATTTTTTTATAAAATTAAAAAAATTTTGATACTTCCACGTGAAAGATTTTTTGGGACCGTGATATATGGATTTTAACTGACAGCTGTAGTCCAAATACTTGATATAGTGGGTAGAAAAGTTGAATATTTTTTTCATAATCATCTCTTTCTCTGTCTTTCACATCACCCCATAACAAGAAGCCATGTTTAAAACTTTGAAAGAAAAAAAAAAGTTAGGAAACTTTTCTTCTTACATTGTTCTACTACTTAATTAGAATGCTGACTGACAGAATCAGTCCTTTGTCAAACCTTTATACATACACATAGTCTCTGGCTATTGGATTATAGAACTCTTATGAATTTCTTTGAATTTTTATTTGGTCTAGGGCAAATTTTATTTCAGATTGATCAACTGAACTAATGTAAAAGTTGAAAGTGATCAGAAAATATCACTTTAGTAAATAATTACATAGTATTAATTTGTGGAAAACATATAATTGGGAAGCCTTTATACATATGTATACCGGGGATGGGTAACTCATTTTTAGTTTTGTATGTTACCCTTCAAGAAAAGTCATTAGCATTCTTGAAACAGTAACATTTCACCATGGGAAAGCATTTTCAGTGTAGAAATTGCTGGTTTTGTGGAAAGCCCTGAGGCAGAACCACCAAACAGGCAGAAACACAATATTTGCAACATATTCCTTTAAAAAAATGCTTTTAAATTTCTATATATAGAGATTTTGAGAACCATTGAAGAATTCGAATGTGTATATGGAAACTAACTATGCAATCTAGATGCAAAATAGCTAAAGTAATCTAAAAATGAACGTTCTTCAAAAGTCCCTATAGCCTGAGGCATTGATTAAAGACAGCTTATGATTTACTTAATGGTATCTACTGTTCAACACTTTTTGCTAAAAACTAGATTTTGAGTATTTTTACTATGTATAGAAGGTTTAACATGCATAAGAACACCCTATAATTTTAAATTGCCAGGAAGTATTTCTAAAAATATATTTAATTAAAAGGATAAAAATGATATGATTTGGGAAAAATGCATAAAGCCACAGAGTAGTTGGATAACACGTGGCAAAGTCAAAGTTAATGTTTTTATTGCCTCTAGACTGATGGAAAAACTAGTTTGAATTGAATTCCCGCCCACAGAGTTTGTTTTATAAAGTAAGTGTTGTGATTTAAATGTCCCCCTCCAAAACTCACGCTGAAATTTAACTGCCCTTGTGACAGTGTTAAGTAGGGACCTTTTAGAGGTGATTAGGTCATGAAGCTTTGCCTCATGAATGGATTAATACCATTATAAAGGGATGTGGCTAGTTAGCACAGGAGTGGCCTCATGATAAAAGGATAAATTTGCCTCCCCTTTTCATTTCATCTTATGTTACTCTCACCCCCTCTTGCTCCCTTGCCACGTGACCATTCAGCTGTTCTGATGGTGCAGCAGGAAGGCCATCACTAGATGACAAGCAGACACCAGAGCCAGGAACCTGGACTCTCCAGCCTCCAGAATTACTATCCAAATAAACTTCCTTTCTTTATGACTGTATAAGCTAAAGACACATTTGTTTACACAAATATTTGTTTTGAAATTCTTGAATAGTTTTTATTTTAAAAGCATAAAGAATATTTGCCTCCCCAGCCAATCTTATTTTATTTATCCTGATATGCAAAAGGATAGATTATTTTACCTAGAATTATCTAGTATTATTCCTTCAGGTGTGGGATAAGAATCTAACTATTCATTGTTGAAATGTAGAACAAATATTTTCTCTTAAACTACTCACCTTCTAATAAACTCACAAGAAATTGTGGGGGTAGGTATTTATTTAATTATTTAATAATTGTAGAAAATGTTTACAATAAAATGCAATTGTTAATATTCTAAATGTTTACAATCAGTGAATGGCTGTAATATACCCATACATTGTAATAGACCTAGAAAATTTAACAGTATAAGCCTATAAATTCAATATTAAAAAGTTAAATTACATAATACCTTATTAAATAAAAAGAATAGAATAAAAATTACATATGCAATAATCTATATCATGTATATTTGTGTTACTAATAAAACTATGTTTAATATTATTAAGCGCATTTAGCAAAATGAACCTATCTGTTCACACACACATCCCTATTGTGTGCATGTGTATATACAATATTAGAAAAATCTTTAAATTATATTGATACCGGAATTTCAGGTTCTTGGTCTTGGGGATTCGAAGGATGAATCCAAAGATCGCAGGATCAGTGGTAAGATAGGAATTATTCACAGAAACAAATACAAAAACTTATAAAAATCAAAGGTCCTGGCAACAAGAACCCAGAAGGGGAACAAGCTCTCCAGCTCCCTCTTCCAGGTCTGTCCTAGGGCTCTCTGCTCAGGGGTTAATATAGTCCCAGGGGATTATTTTGTCAGAACTCAATGTTGACTTCTAAGGTGTGGGTCAGTTACAGCTAGTTGTAGAATCAGCAGCAAGGTGCCAGAACTCTCAGGCCCTGGAAACTCACGAGGAGACAGCAAGGCACCATCCATGAACTTGACAAGCCAGAAGTGCTGCAGGGAAGGAGATAGCAAGGTGCCAGTGTCTCCCCGGCAGGTGTCCAACCCTTCTAGCAAGCTGGTTCCTAAAGTCACCACAGCATCAACACTACCAGGGCTAAGGCAGCAGGTCGTGGTGCCACCTTGTCCTGCATCAATATCAGGAAAAGAGGTTTCAAGATGGTTGATTACAGGCATCCAGTACATGCCTCTCCCACAAAAAGGGCAAAAATAGAAGGGATGTGACCCATGCTGAATAGAATGTCTAGCAGAGAACACTGGAATCCAACAAGGGAGTGACAGGGGACTTTTGAGTCAAAGAAAGAGAGAGAAGTAACACCATCAACCTTATTGATATTGGCTCAACGACAAAGAGCAGCTCCACATTATGGAGTAAAAAATACCAGTGAAATACTCCCAGCAGTCCTCATTCTCACAACAGACTTCCATAATCCCAGCCACAGGACAGTTCCTTGCTCCTTACAGGTCATGAGATTAATGTAGGGAGCTGCTTGCAATTTATTCAATGGCACACTGTTCCAGACAGGGAGTTTGCACTGGGTCCCACATAACTCCCAAGACCCAAGTAGCCTCAGCACAGAAACATTTTTATAGCGTAGGTCCATCCAGACTATATCTGGACTGGGGCCCAACAGTCCTGCATCTACACATCCCTCCATATCCACTCAGAGATCTGAATTGTGACACTAACTGAGAGGACCCAGTGGTGGACCCAGTGGTGAACCCAGGTTTTCAGTGCTCTAGGCTACTTCAAATCCTGTATCTCTGGACATGCAGGTAAAGCACACCAGAGAGTCTGCCTCCAGGACAAAGGGAACTAACATATGTGCTCCCTGAACCTGAGAACCACCTACCCAGGTCTGCTAATGATGACAGACACCATGCCACTTCCAATCGCAGGACCACTACCCAATTGCACATGTGTGGAAAGGTCAAATGACTGGGTCACTCTCATTTTAAGGAGACATCTCCCCACCTTCATCTCCCAGCTCCCATGTATACTTCCAAGGCACCATCAATCAACTCATCCAGGATGCTACCATTAGTGCCCACAGATGTGTGCCCCCTGGGAACCTGGAAAACAGCTGGCCCAGCCTGTCACCACCAATGTCAGCATCCACATGTGCTATTGGGGGCCTGCAGGTTGGCCCAGTGCCACTACCTTCACCACTGATGCCGTGTACACCTTGCAGATTCTCAAGGACATATCATCCCGGTCCACTGCTGCCACTGCTGGCATCTGAGCATGCTGCCTAAAGCCCAAGAACCAGCTCATTCAGACTTCCTACCACTCTGGCTCCTGTAGGCTGCCTGGCGTTCTGTGGACTGGTGCATTTGGCCTACTGCTGCTATCGCCACTGGTGCCCAAGAAGCATATCACCAAAACAGAATAAAAAATAAAATCAAGATATTAAATAATAGACAAGATAAAGTGGAAGAAAAAATTGAAGTTAAAAACAGATATTTTGATACAACACAGTAAGGGGGGAAAAAGAATGGAGAAAATGTATGATATATGGGACACCACAGAACCACCAAATATTCAAATTTTAGAAGTTCTAGAAAAACAAAAAATAGGCTAAAACACAATAGAATAATATTCAGTCATTAAAAAAATAGTGAAATTGTTTTCCCTGCAACAACCTGAATAGAACTGGAGCTCACTGTCTAAGAGAAATCAGTCAGGTACAGAAAGACAAATATTACATATGCTTCCTAATAGGTGGAAGAAAATAATACTAATCTCATGAGGGGGAGAGTAGAAATATGGTTATCAGAGGCTGAAAAGGGTGGAGATGGAAAAGATGAAGAGAGGTTGATTAATGGGTACTAACAAGTAGTCAGCAAGAAGAAGTTACCGTGTTTAATAACCCGGGAGGGTGGCGTTGTGTACAATAATTTATTGTGTATTTCTAAGTAGCTGGAAGAGAAGATTATAAATATTCCCAACACAAAGAAATGATAAATGCACAAAATGTTAGGTAATCTAATTTTCTTGATTTGGTCATTACAGATTGGATGCATGTATCAAAATATCACATGTACCCCATAAGTATGTACTTTTATTACATATCAATTAAAACATATCAATATAATTGAAGGCAAAATCTACTAATTTAGTCATTAAGATTTTATTCTTGAAGTATTTTAGTGTATATATTAAATTATTCAAGTAGATTAGAATTACTGTTGAGAAATTGTTTATGTTTAAAGTATTACAGGGTTCTCTTCATTTAAGAATCAGATCCATTTCTGCCTAAATTTGACATATAAGTAAAAATAAAAATGTAAAAGAAAAAAATTCTTTAAACATAAGAAGTAACTCAGCAAATTCAAAAATAAATTTTTTAAATAATGAGGGCCAAGAAAGAGCATGCCGAAGGGAAATGTCTTTAGGAACCTCCATATACATACAGAAAACGCATCCTGTTTCACCATACATTACCTTAGCTCATGATCCAAATTACCATGGCCAAGGAACATTGCCTTTTATCGCCTGTATCTTGTGCCCATCACTCTGCAGACTGAGCAGAGTCTTGGTAGTATGGACCAGTTAGTAACCCATAGGTCACATGTATCAGTGACCTACAGAAAATTGTGGTGCAGTTACCAAGAAAAGGTTTAAGGTATGACAGGTGGTGCTGGCAAAATGACACTTGTCTAATACCTGGGTGACTAGCATATGCATTCTGAGGAGTAAGCTCTCCAATCTCTTGGTTTAACTTTTCTAATTTATGTACAGAAATTTATTTGCTGAATACATTACATTGAAATCTTGATTTTTTTTGGACATGAAATACATGCATAACACAGAGTAGCAATTCAGCTTCTCAGTGAAATTATTCACAATGTAAGTGGAACAGTGGGTAGGGCACGGGCCCCATGTACCAAGAGTGGTGGGTTTGAACCCGGCCCTGGCCAAAGTACAACAAAAAGCCAAGTGTTGTGGCAGGCGCCTATAGTCCCAGCTACTTGGGAGCCTGAGGCAAAAGAATTGCCTCAGCCCAAGAGCTGGAGATTGCTGTGAGCTGTGATGCCTTGGCACTCTATCAAGGGCAACAAAGTGAGACTCTGTCTCAAAACAAAACAAAACAATGTTGGGGCGGAGCCTGTGGCTCAAAGGAGTAGGGTGCCAGAGGTGCTGGATTCGAATCCAGGCCTTACCCCCCCCCAAAAAAAAACAACAACAAGCAGTGTAACCTCATTCTTTGTACTCTCAATGACCCTGAAACAATAAAACAAAGTAAAAAAGAAAATGCAAATTAACAATAGGAAATAAAGCTTAAAGATAACATTAACCCACATACATCAGTCAACTCCTTTATAGGGCAATGTATTCTTTCTTTATGAAGCTATTAATCTTTTTTTAATATTTCTCAAATTATTACGAGAACAGATTTCTAAGGATGAAATGCTGTAGAAACATTAAACAGAAATGTCAGCACTAAAGATAGAGTGAAAAATTAACGCCAAAACAATACTGATAAAAGGAAATGCTCTTTCTAGGCCATGTCATTATAGAAGTGGTCATCAACAAGATGGATTTATCCTATGTAAAAATTATTAATATAAATCCAAGGAACTCTCAGTGTCTAAATGTCTAGTGGTGAATTTAATGTTTTCTAGTTGCTTTTCTGAGAAAAATTGTTTTATCAGTATCTTGGTCTACCATGAAACAATACAATTTTGGACTTGTAGTTTTCATGGAGAAGAAATTATTCCTCCAGTATTTTGTATGTAAAACTCATACTCAAGTACATTATGAAGCATGAGCTGTGCACAGGGAATCAGTTGTCCAGTGAGCACATCTGGTCAGTGGCTACAACGGTAACAGAAAAATGAGCTGAAAGGGTCAGAATAACTCTTTGCAACAGGTGTTGGCTCATAATTGTGTCTCCCAGGAAACAGGAAAAACAACATTTCAATTAAGGGCTAAGATGCAAATTCTTTTACTACCACAGAGCCCAACAAACTAACTTTGTGTATCACTAATAACACGTTTTCCTTGCCTCCTATTAGTGTTTGTAGATGGACCCTTTGAAGCCTCATTTCAATAACTCAACATGTATTTAAACAACAAAATCCAACTAATTATGTTTGTTGTTTGCTTGATCCTATATTCTCAAGAATTCTTAAAAATAGATTACATATTTCAATTATGAATCAGAAGTTATTAGAGCAATGACTTTAACTTTAGATTAATAATATCAGTTATAACATAAATACTTAAGGAATGCACATTTTCTTGTTACTGAAAGACCCTACATAATAAGCTAATGTTTCTTTTTTCCTTACAAATGAGAGGAAAGCACCCCTGCCAGTTGAAAATGTTAATTGAGAACTTAGCCTAAGGCTCAGTGCCTACAGCTCAAGTGACTAAGGTGCCAGCCACATATACCAGAGCTGGTGGGTTTGAATCCAGCCCAGGCTCAGCAAAACAACAACTACAACCACAAAATAGCTGGGCGTTGTGGTGGGTGCATGTGGTCCCAGCTCTTGGGAGGCTGAGGCAAGAGAATCACTGAAGCCCAGGAGTTGGAGGTTGCTGTGACCTGTGATGCCACAGCACTTTACCCAGGGCAACAGCTTGAGGCTCTGTCTCAGAAAACAAAAAAACAAAAAAACAAAAAAACAACCTTAACCTAAGTAGCCTAAGATATAACCGAGATGGGTCTTTTAACAATGCAGCTCCTAAGTATTCATTCATTGGCTCATTTACTCGGGAATCATTTAGTACTTACTGTCTGCTGGCAACCTCTGCACTAGATACTCAACATCAAATGTCAAGCAGAACATTCAATTCTAACCCTCTTGCATTTCATTAGACAACAGTTTTCATGATGTCTCTTTTTAATTCTGAATTCCTGCCTTTTCTATATTAATTGTTCTTACATACTTTTTCTTTTGATTTCTCTTTCCCAAATCTACATTAGGATATGGAGTATTATTTGAAATTGAATACCTCTTGATTCTGAAGTCTATGGTCTACATTTGAAAAAGTATCAAATAAACGTGCTGCAATAATAAATATCTGTATGAAAAATATCCTAACTGCAAACTCTTCTGACATACTTAACAAATACTAATAGCCTACGTCTGAATGATAGAGTGATCATTTATTCATTCCAATTATCATATTGATGTGAGTTACCTCTAAGATAAATAGAAGCAATTAGGACAGCTTGCAAATGGAAACATTCTAGCTTTGGGAGACCACTTGAGTATTATTAGTCATGGACAGAATGAGCCTAGTGAGATTGAAATATCATGCACAGCATCTGACATTCATATCATGTTATTTACTCCACTCATTTCCAGATCTACTAGGCAATCCACACGTAGACTGTGTGGGTTGTGTTTGCCTTGACGTGTTTTTGGGGATCATGGCTCTACACTTCATTTCTAACATTCCATGGGTTTGCAAGTTTGTTAGTCCTCGAAAATAGTATGAATTATACACACCAAATAAACACATATTTTAATATAGAGAAATCATATGCATTCAAACACCCACTTCCAAGAATATCTTCTTTCAATATCTAAACTGCTATAGGGAATAGAGAGTCTATATTTTAATTGTAAAAATACATACATTTTTATTGAAGTCCTTTTTCTTAGGTAAGAGAGACTTTGTCATTTTATGAGAGTCTTTCTTACATAAGATATAACTCTTGACTTCTGTTCCTAAATTGTTAAACTTGATTATCTTATTTCCTACTACTTACAAGATATAATCTCTTCAAACATTTCAACAAAGCACAAGTAGATTTTATGCCAGTCTACTTGTTTCCATGATATAGGAAGATGAGACATTTTTCTCTGTATGCATTGAACAACCAGAAATAATAAGAAAAAAGGAGCAGGGCGGGGGTGGCTATTCACCATTACTTGGATTACTGTCACCACTTTTGAGAAATGTTATTTTCAGGAAGCCTTCTAAGGCCATGAAAATGAAAGAGGTGGGAAGACAATATTGATACGGCAAATTGCTCTTTATTTAAAAATGCTTTTTAATATGAATATGGCTTTATAATCTGTCAAATAAAGATGGCATACAGAGATAAAAATAAAACATCAGAACAAAAATGTTCTTTTCCTTCCTATGAATAAATTTACACATCAGTCAAGTATCTGTCAGTGCACACGCTGAATGAGTGGCATGTCTTAAGGAAGGAGAAGCAGAAGGAGAGGAACGAAGAGGAATAACTCAAAGGAGAAGAGAGACATTGACAGCCCACAGAATCCTGCCCTCCCCACAGAATGTGCTCAGGGAGAATGACACCTCCAAGCCAGTGAAGAGGTAGTGACAAACGACCGATGCTGATGGAGGTAAATGTAAACAGACGTGCAAATTCTGAAGTTTGGGTAGTTCTGATAAAGGATTCAAGGGTATATGGTAGCCTATGGTGACCTGTGGGCTAGGGCTTCATTGGCGCTTCATTAATATTCATCGATGTTTCTATTTTCATGGCACTACTTTCACTTGATGAAAGATGTCTTGATCGATTACATATTTAGCACCCAGCACAGTGATTAGCAGATAGAGTACATAGTGAAAACATTTTTGAATGAGGAATTATTATTTATCTGTTTACTTTCCTGTCAAAGCACCTGAAATTTTTGCTACAGTTAACAACAATATGAACCATAAGCGTCTTAAACAAGAAGGCTACTTCTGTTCTTGCTTAACAAAAAGTTTTCCATTCTAGGATTGGTGGTTTGTGCAGGTTTACAACGCTATCAAGTGCCCAGGGTTTCTTTTCTTTCTCCTAAATTTCTTTTCTGTCACTCTGTGTGTCTGTTGTATTTTCAAGCCTGTCCTCTTATAGTCACAATATACGAGACAGACTAAGAAGGGTTCAGTCAAACATCAGATCTTCTATTTCTTATCCAGAAGGATTTGGGAAATGGCTGTTAATAACTCTTTGGCCAGCAATGTGTGGCATTCTCATTATTATAGCACATTTTTATTTTTAATGTATCTATTTGGTTTACAGTGATCAAAATTTATTGTTGGGTCCAGGAGTTCTTTTTGAAGTCCACAGTCACCTGACCATATAACTTATAAAGGGATGATACTTTGTTTCAGAAGTATTCTAGAGGAAATGTCACTACAATAATAATGTGTTGCATTTTACAATAAAACATGTAATCAAAATCAAAATGGACTCTACTGCATAAATTAAATGCAATGACATCAAAATACTATATTACCTAAACTCTTATAAATGGGTATATTGAATTTGCCAGTCTTTGTTGAGATAATAAAAGTTGTTTCTTGAGAATAGAATATATTTCTCTTATTACTCCTAAAGATATACTTTCTTCATGTTTTTCTAGGCAATAAACCCATCTTAGTACATGTATTTTTCAACTTCATTACTTTATTGTTTTATTACTTTTAAATAATGTTCCTATTTTGAGTATTTTTATGATAGAAATTGTGAATACTTTTAAAATTGTGTATCTTTTCTCTTTTTTTCTGTGGTGTTTGAAAATTAAAGAGAGGAAAGATATTGAGTGTTATGATCTTTCATGACCATGACTGAAAGATATCTGTCATGAGGTCTGACAAAGTTTTAACATAAAGAATGGAGAGAGTTGCATATTTTGGTGTATTCCAGCAGAATAGATCCAGCAGAAATAGATTTTTGTATGTAATAGCCCATAGACTCTGCTCAACATATGTACATGGTTCTGTTTGAATTGTCAATGATTATGAGTTTTACAAGATATTAAATTTACAAGTATCTTTGCTTAATACAATTCACACTAATTTTTTGCAGTTATTGTCAGTAAGTAATCTGATCTCACAATACTTACAGCACTTAACATATGACACTGTATGCTGAGTACCTCCTGTTTCCATCCTCAATGTAGCATATTTTAAATCTAAAAACAACTATTAAAGGTAGAAAATTATAGCCTTATATCCTCGTAAGTCAGAATTAAAAACAAAACTCAGAAAATAAATTGAACAACATTCAATTATAGCCTGCCTAACATGAAAGCTTTTGTTTTTTCTTTTTGTCCTTCTCTCCCCTCCTTTCCTTCTTCCTTTTTTTCTCTTTTTTGGTATTTCAACATGTTCTCATTCATATATATTCTCTGAACCTTACTTTCCTATAACCTTTGTGTAAAACCAGGTTGGAATGTGGGTGATAACGAGGAAGTAGCAGAGCTTATGCACAAATAGTCAATGTGCAAAGATGCTTACTCTTAACTCAAGAGTGGGGAATCCTGGCACCTCCCGGACCGATGGTGATCATTGGTGACAGCTCCAGGAGAAGAACTTTCAGTCTCATGTGTCTCCTGAGCTAATACACTGAGAACATAATGCTGTTTCTTAGCATTCCTGCCCAAAAGGTACACCCTTAATCTAATTATGATTAAACAGCAGACAAACCCAAAGTGAATGGCATTCTGTAAACTGCACACTTTAAAAATGCCAGTGTCTGGAAGCATAATTAAAAACTAAAAAGCTATTCTAGTTTAAAGACTAAAGAGACAAGGCAATTGAGTGCAGTACATGATCTCACACTTTCTTTTTCTCTGAAAGACATTATTGGAATGATTGGTGAAATGTGAATAATGTCTGCATATTAGGTAATAATAGTATATTAAGGTTAATTTCCTCAAATGATTGCTTATGCTGTGATAATGTAAAAGAGTGCCCTGGTTTTTAGGAAGTACACACTGAACTCTTTTGTGATGAAGGAACACCTTATCTACAACTTATTCTCAAATGTCAGAATGTTAACATTTGGGGAAATGTTAGAGAACGCTTTGTACTATGCTGCTAACTCTTCAATACGTCTAAAATTATGTCAAAAATCATAGTTTAGAAAAATAAACAATAAATATAAAATGGTCACCTTTTCCATGTCTTAAGGGATAAGATATTTCTTTACAACCTCAAATTATTAAACATCAAACATAAATGGAAATATAATTACAGACCAAAAACCTTTGTTGCAGTTTATGCTTTGCCTCATTATTTTATTTCCTATGAGTTTCTGGAACTTCTAGTACTCAAAACAATCGCTATTGTAAGAGCCCAGTGTCTATCACCATGTGACCGTCTATGTCTATTGCATTGCTCTCACTCTGTTCCCTTCCTTCCTAATTCATATACACGCGTATGACATCTGTAGACATGTTTTAAACTCATTGGAAAATCTCAGGAGAGCGACGAGATTGCTGTCCTTATGCAAGCAACATGACAACTGATTTTGCACAAAACCTTATCACTTTGTTCCAAGTAATCAGGATCCATTGCCCTGAAAGAAAACTAGGGGAATAATAAGATGCCACGGATTTATGCTGAAATATGTGGGTCGAAGTATAACCTAAAAATATGCACATCCCGTAAGCTTTCCGCTCAGAGATGTGTTTTTACATTCGCATTTTAAACCTAGAAAGACTGACATTAAAACCATTACAAGACAAAACATTTATTGTAAATGGCTGAGAAGAGAAAGAAAAAAATCTGTCATGCATGATTGAGGAAGGCACCGTCCATTCTACCAAGGCAAGCAATTCATGTGAAAAATTAGATTTTAAGCTAACATATTATATCTCTCCAACACACTCAGTATCTCCGTGTAGTTATACATATGTCGACTAAGTCATACTCCCATGAAAATAAAATATACTTCTAAAGGAATAGACCTTTCTATAAATTTAGGAGGAGGAGAACAAGAAGCTTAACTAATTCTTGCCTTACAGGGGGTGTTTCCAGCACGCACACTGTACTTAGTAGCCTTTGATCTCCTACTAAATTTATATTCATGACAGTGTAACACAGAGAAGAGTGAATAAGGTGAAAACATAAAGGACAATGGCCCAGGGGAAGCATAAAGATACAGTTGTATTTTAATATCATTTTTCTACATAACAACAGTAATCATGTCCTGGATTTCAATTTCTTTTTTGCATTCAAGTGCCTCAAAGAACTTATAAAGTCAAAGAAGCCTGCCGGCCATGTAAGTTAGTCAAGTATAATCACCTATTTTCTAGCAAGGTAAATAAATATATAGTAAGATTTAAAGATTATGCCAAAACAAAATATGCTTCATCAATTGGAAATATTTTAGCCATATCACGTTATGTCCGAAGGACAATTGACTAAGGAAATAATATTGTGAGAGAAACCTTTGGAGAAAGAAACAGTCCTTTTGGAGACAGAGAGGAAGATATCAGAAACACATCAAAATTAATCGTTCCTAGAGTATTTTAGTCATTCCAGCAGCTTGGTCTTGCTTATTGCACCTTCATACTTCCTGTACACAATTTGTAATTTCATTTTGAGTCCTGCTGATTAAAACCTTTCTTCACTGACAATTCTATCTCAAACAAATAATCTGTTACCAAATGGTCTGATGTATTTTCTTTCCCTTGGATTATTCACTTTAATGACAGTACCAACTAAGGTTTATCATGTATCCAAGCATAGTTTTAAGTGCTGAGGTGTACATTTTCATTTAATTCCCACAGCTTTGCTGCACAGGTATCTATTTTATTATTTTTATTTGATTTACAAAGTTAAATACTTTTATGTTAGAGGGATAAAAGGCTTTTCCGAGGTCACAAAGGAAGGGAAAATTTCTGCTAGAATTGAAATTATCATCTACCATTAATAGAATGGTAGCTTCTCCAGGCAGATGTAATATTATTTATCTTTGAACCTTCAACATCTGGTATATTTTCACCTTTTAGAGAAAAAGCAAGTGATAATGCTTGTTTTTTTTTTTTTTTGAGACGGAACCTCAAGCTATCCCCCTGGGTAGAGTGCCATGGCATCACAGCTCATAGCAACCTCCAACTCCTGGGCTCAAGCGAGTCTCCTGCCTCAGCCTCCCAAGTAGCTGGGACCACAGGCGC